>WOGR01003325.1:0-15249 GCA_015342045.1 Leptinotarsa lineolata
CTTTTTTTAAACTTCTGTACGAGGGCACCGAAAATCATGATCCAGGGCTCATTCGATTCGGAATGACCTCTAGCAACTTTTTGAAAAATTTCAAAAGGGGTTCGAAAAAATTGCAAAAGTTATTAACAATTTAGTAAAAAAAGGGAGGGGTACAAATTATGAATCATAAAAAAATTATTTGGCGCTCCGAAGCGACTTGATTGCGATATATTTTTTTAAACCATGTATCACTTTTTGTGCAAAATTTTTTTTCTCTATTTCTTACGAATTTTTAAATATTTTTCTATTTTTGCGTTTGGCAATTTCTCATGATTCTCAATCATTGTTATTGAAATAACTTATAAACTGATGGAGACAAAGACACTCGCAAAATACTGTGCCATAACTACAATTGAATAGGATACTTTTTTACAATGCACATTTTAGAATATCTATCTTTTACATCAAGTAATTTGGACGAATTGTTTAAAAGATATCATGATAAGATTACTTGACGCGTCGCGTCTACCATATGAAGACGGGGGGCAATGCGCGGGGGCAGTTGGCATATTTTCTTAGTTACTGTATTTTTAAAGTAGAAAAAGTGGGTACCCATTGATTGACTGATACTCTTATTTTAACGTACAACCGAAGGTACTGAACATAGAATCTTGAAATATACAAGTAGGTTCTTTGTATAGCGTAAATTAGCATCAAGGAAATCAGAAATTTCCACCCGCAAGGGGAAAAATAGGGGTTCAGAGATTGCATTGAATTTCGTCAGTTTTGAAGTTGGAAACCTGAAGTTTTGGGTCAATAAAAAAATATTGTAACTATTTGTTTAAAATGGTCTGTCACGAAACTGAATGTGACAAACCAAATTCTACGCGGGCGAAATCGCGGGCAACAATTAGTATAATAATATAATAAACAACATACACAATGCACATTAAGAGAGTTATACAGTGAATAAAATAAAAAGTAAATAAAAACAAACACGCCAGGTGTGAGTAGAGAAGTAGGAATTACATGTTATATACAGAAATTTATCTGCTGAATTAGAAGGTGACACACATACATCTTTTTATATAAATAAACATAAAAAATTAAAAATTAAGTATTATAAGTCAGTTAGAAATTCCTCAACACAACATAAAATTTGGGGATTTTTAATTAACAGTTTACAAAACCACGATACGTGTTTCACATGCAATAAGTAGTCTCTTCAGGCTTGTTCAATACAATGTGATTATTGATATTCGCCTAAAGAAGCTATCTTATTATGTGAAACACGTGTCGTTGTTTTGTGAACTGTTGAGGACACGATATTATTTAAATAAGTTGTAATGGATTTTCATCAAGTATCGGCCAGTTCCATCGCATACTGTTAATTGTTTCAATAGGATCACAACGAGAGGTAGTTCGTGGGATGTGCGTTTTACCTGTATAGTTTTGTTGAAAGGATTCAAGACGCGGCATTCAAACATGATCAAGCTGCGCTTATCACCGCAATTGATAATGAAGAATGGATGATCAGCTAAAAATTCCTCCGGAAGATCCCGACCACACATCTTTCTTCTCACTAAATTTCCTATAGGATAAAATGAAAAGTTGAATAATTAGATTTTTGTTGCATTCAGTACGAATATATTAAATCTTGGAGAAGGTAAGTGTAATGTACGGAAGCGCAGAAGGGCCACATCTCAGCTTTCAATATTTTACCCATAGTAGCCATATTTTAGTTTCAATGCCTATACAGTGTGTAAAAGCCAAATGGAATAAATTCATTATTTCGGTTACTGTACATATTTTTAAAAAATCCCGAAACACGTCAAATTTAATTTATGATTTGACATTCTTCAATGTAAAAATGCCACCCCTACCTTCAACCCTCTTCGAATGACAGAAACAACCCCTCCATTTTTTAAATGGAAAGTAGTGGTTTGTGATATATCGTTTGAAAGGTCTCTATATTCTCTATTCGAAAATTTTATGGCTTTCAAGTTTATTGCAATAATTAGGATAAACAACTTAAAGTAATGTGGTTACCGAAATTCGATAAAGTACACTCAAAAACTAAAATGTAATGCAAAACATAATGAAATGTAGAATACGAAAAAGAACTATGGATGTTAACGAAGTTCAAAATGTTCACCGCGAATGTCTTGGCAACATGCTAATCTCAAATAAAACTGTCTTCTAACATTATTTAACATATCAGGCGTGACCGACCTAACCACAAGCGTTATTCGTTCTTTTAAGTCATTCAAATTTGAAGGTTTAGTTTTGTACACAATGCTCTTTATAATCCCCATAAAAAGAAATCTAATGATGAAAGATCAGGTGATCGCGCTTGCCATTCAATCGATCCTCGCCTCCCTATCCACCGATTGGGAAATGTTGTATCGGAGTATTACCAGACATTAACTTGGTAATGTGGTGGTGCTCCATACTGATGAAACCATATAGTATTCACTGGAACTTGAGGGTTTCCTGGATCAGGATATAAATTTTCTAAACTTGGAATGACATTATTTTGAAGTAGTGCCAAATAATTATCGCCCTTCAAGTTTCCCTCAATGAAAAAGGGACAAATAATATGGCTTTCTACAATCCCTCCCTGTCTGATGGTATTGCGTGTGTTCTTCTCTCATCCAGTGAAGATTTCCCGTTGATCAGTAGCGACAATTTTGCCGATTAGCATGACCGTTAAGAGAAAAGTACACTCATCAGAAAACAACGCCTTTTAATTGGATGATATTGTTATCAAACATGTCCATTATTTGCTCACAAAAATGAGTTCTTTTATCAAAATCGTCTTCCATGAGTGTCATTTTATAGGGATGCATTTTATTTTCTTTTAATATGTTTACTATCGATGTATGGATGAAACCTAATGTTGTAACATACAAAACAATTTGACAAAGCATTTTAAACTAATGTTGTCACGGAAATTATTTACAGTTTTTTAAAGGATACCATCTAAAAGAAACATTGCTATGGTTTTTACTCAATTTCTTATTATCAATACCTCAACATGAAATAAGTTTTCAGTATATTGCAATAAGTTTTGAGTGTATTTCATCGAATTTGGTAACATGATTCTATTTTCTTTCAACTGTTGCAATAAACTTGAAAGCAATAACACTTTTGAATAGAGAATGAAGAGACCTTTCAAACGATATATCACAAGCCTATACCTGTCATTCGATGGGTGTTGAAGGTAGGGGTAGCATTTTTCCGTTGAAGTATGTCAAATTATAATTTAAATTTGACGTGTTTCGGGATTTTTAAAAATATGTATAGTAACGGAAATAATGAATTTATTGCATTTGGCTTTTACACACTGTATAACCCTGAATATGGTATTGTTGACTTCGGGCTGGTTGTTGAATGTTCTAGCGCGATTTCATTCAAAACGCACCGGAAAATTTGTATTAAAAGATAGTGTTGAGGAATGAACCAGAATTTAATCTACATCACCATGCATTAGCTATTTTCATTAAAGTTGTTTGATGTTGATAATCTTGTGGATTTTTTTCAAATATGTACAGTAACCGAAATAATGAATTTATTCCATTTGGCTTTTACACACTGTATATAGTTTGTATTCATTAGTTATTGAGATTTCTCCATTGTACATCGAAAATTGTAAATCCTTATGTTCAATTAATGCGATTCTGTTATTGGATCCTATATCTGTTGGAATTCCGTATTTATAAATAAAATAAATAAACATATAAGGGGTTGTTCATTTTCAACTGTTTCCCTAATGGTAACTTAGTATCGTGTCCATCTCAATTTCACAGAATAATGGAACAATTATTTACCGGTTTTTCCGGAGTATGTGTATTTTTAGATGATAGTGAACAAAATGGTTTATTTATTCATTTAATTTTTATTTAATACATATAGGCTACTCAACAGACAGCATCACCTGTCCAGTAACAGAGTAGCACAAAGTGATAAACAGATGTACAATTAATATGTCTGTAGCTAATGAAATACTTACAATCAAGTAACTAGATAGAAAAATTCAAATTCAGATGTACAGTGAGATATTAACTGAAAAAGAAATAACCTAGAGACTAAGCTAGAGTAAAGTTGGGGGAAAAATCAATTGTTATATAACATGTGCTTCAATCTTTATGAAAGTCAAAATTTTGGTGGAAAAAATGTCCAGATCTAGATTGCCGCCAAAATTGGAATTATAGGAGCGAATGCATATGTAAAGTGGAGAGTTAAGAAGAAAATGTGTACTACTACTACCTATAACTGGAAGTGTTTCATTTCTTATTGTATATGGTGTACAGTTCAGAATAAAAAAATTCAAGCAATACGGTGAATCAATAATATTGTTGAACAGTTTGTAGACCAAACAGATATCGAAGAATTTTCTTCTAAGCTCAAGGAGTTCTAATTTATAAAATATTGAATTGGAATTGGGAGGTTTCAGCGCTTTTTAATTCTTGATTGGAAGAGAATTCAACCGTAGATAGTTGTAACTTTGGTATAGGAGCAGTTATTTCTCATACCTTTGCAAATGATACAGAGTGACACATGTGTTATGCTTCTAAAACAATATCTAAATCTAAAATGTTTTATTTAACTTTGAATAAAGAAGCAACTGTAAAATTTTTCATCAATACTTGTGCATTAGGAAAGTCACACTTAAACAGATAACAAAGTGCTTGTTTCAAAAACTGGATCATCTACTTTCAAAGGTATTCGAATATACACACAAAGAGTACCAGAAAAATATGAATGAGACCAAAATTTTTCAGGCGTAAGGAGATTACTACATGGGATAAAAAACCTTGGGCCTAACACATAAATGGCGCTAGTGTTATTGCATTCACTGCTTTTTCAGTTAGTACTTACCTTCAAAATAAAGCTATTGAAATTTCATAATATTCTACTCAAGTTTGTGAGTAATAGTGCTAAAAATGACACTACTTTTGTTATTTTCAAAACAATGGATCAAAAACAATTCGTGTTTTAATTTCACACTGCTTCTTGATGGGAAAACATACCGTTCAAGGGAAGCAATTGCTTGAAAAATGTTAAAAAGGACTCCGCTCCATCAGAAACAACAATTAAACATTGGTTTGATGACTTCAAACGTTGTCGTAGAGACACCGATGATGCAGAACGCAGTGGACATCCAAATGAGGCAGTAACACCGAAAAGTGAAGTTACGTGAGTTAACTGACATTGTAAAGATATCAAAAGAACGTGTTGGCTTTATATTGCATGAGCATTTGACGATGAAAAATATCTGTTCAAAGAAGCTGCCGCACGAGCTTACGGTGGTTGACCAAAAACAAGAACGTCTTGATGATTCTGAGTAGTGTTTGGCCCTGTTTAAACATAATAAACCGGAATTCTCGCGTCGATATGTGATAATGGATGAAACATGGATCCATCACTTCAATGCGAAATCAAAACGATCGTTATCTGAGCGGAGAGCAACTGGTGAATCTCGTCCAAAGTGACCGAAAGCACAAAAATCGGCTGGAAAGGTTATGGCCTCAGTATTTTGGGATGTGCATGGTGGTAAAATTAGAAAACAGATTATCCAACTTTACATATTGCTCTTTAGAATAAATTTCGAGATCGACCGCATTAGCCTAGGCAAGATTGCCTGTCTGCCATGTACTCGAACAGAGAAACTTAAGAGTTAAATGTACATTGTTTGACATGGTGAGTAAGCAAAATAAACTAGTTTTCTGATATTGAAAATTTTATTTCTGGATGTGATGACACAGGGGAGAGGATGCCAAAACGATGGTAATTTTTTGTATGTTAATTTTGTATTCAGTATATCATAAACTTTCTTAGAATAATTCATAACATATTTTTTTGTTTAAATATTGTATTTCTTCATTTTTGAAATCTGTTTTAGGTCAATTGGTAAGGCGTAGAATTTCGTATGATACTGTGTCAAAAGCCTCAGCGAGATCTAAAAAACTGCTATGCATTTCGATGATTTGTCCAAGGCTTCGACTGTTTGCTCTAGAAAATCAACTACTGCGTTTTCAGTGTTTGAATTTTGAATAAAGTCATACTGCCTGTCAGTAATGACGTTATGTTTGCGAAAAAATTCCGTCAATCTTTTTCAACTACTTTTCAAAAATTTTTGCTAGATTACTGATGACGGATATTGGCCTATAGTTATTTGTTTGACAACGGTTACCTGTCTTAAAAATCGGAGTGGTGAGTGATTCTTTCAATTGTTTTGGTATAGGTTAGGAATAGGTTAAAACGTGCCGAGAACTGTGTGGCACTAGGATAGATAAAAATTAGAAACTGAAAACTTGAAAATAAAATTAATAAAAAGAAATATATGTTAAACGGTTTTGTTAAAAAAAAGATAATGATTTACATAACTGAAAAATAATTCGAAAGGTCCTACCTAGCAGTCATCACACCACTCTCCTCAGCAATCTACGGTATTGATCAGAAAAAAATAATAGTGAAATCGTTGGGCGTGGTATTTACATATTTACTCAGGTTACGCTACGCCCAACGATTTTATTATTTTTTTTATCTGATCAATACCGTAGATTGCTGAGGAGAGCGGTGTGATGACTGCTGCCTAGAACGTTCTGAATTATGTTTTAGTTTTCAGTACATCATCTACATCATTATTTTTTTCATTAAAACCGTTTAACATATTTTTTTTTACTTATTGTATACTGTCCAACATCCATTTCAATATTTTGAACTAGTTTCAAACTTTTATTGCGTTGAAATATTTGAGTAATCTTTAAAGAAAGTGAAAAGTTGAGGAAAAATTAGATCTAGTGATTTTCTTTCAAAACCTACAAATTATATTAAGAAGCAGTTTCAATTCATAAAATAATTGAAAACTACTAACACGATTAAATACAAAATTGCTTGAATGAACAGACAATTTTGAAAAAGTTTAGATAATTGTTTGAAAAAAAATGAAGGTTAGTTAATACCACTTTCAATAGAGTAAACTGGTTTCACATTTGGCTATGAAAAGTCATAGTTGAAATATTGAAACACACTTTTTGCAATATGTATTGTACTCCACTTCATAGTTAACACACAAAAATCACCAGCTTTTTGGTACATAATTTAAAAATCTAATCAGCCTGAAAGATTTATTTCCATAAATATATTAAAATGATGAAGATGTTAAGGCACCAATCCGTTCGGTTGGTATCTTATACGGCATTATCAAATATCATTGGCGTTAACCGTTTGAGTATATTAGTCCATATCCCAATTAAGGTTGAACGACGCGCCCTTTGAAGAGAATCGAACCCAACCATGCAGATTGTGCTTGATCTGTTGCTGTGCTTATGACAATCAAGAAGGGATGATCAGCATAAAATTGCTCTGGATCAGGCTCCGCCATGAAGCACTCAATATAAGAGACCATCATAGCTGAAATGATATTCACGTTACTTTTAACTGAAAAAAGTTTAATATTCTAGTGAAGCTGTGTTTCGGAATTACGTGAAAAAGACGGAATCTTGCCTGTTAAAATGTCTTCCAACATTCAACTTCAACCTGTTTCAGGCTTGGATATTTGCTTTCGAACCGGTAGCAAAAATCGACTTTATATAAAGATAATCTTGCAAGAAACAGTTTATGTATAGTTGAAATGGCCTTTCAATCTGATTTTTTTTAAACTGTTGGGTTTAATATACCATCCAGGTTAGTTGAAAATGAAAAACACTATGATACCAAAAGATTGTCTAGAATCTGTCCCATTCTCTGTAAAAACACATTTGTGGATTCTGGAAGTTCATTAACACGTCTAAAATAGTCTGAAACAATATATTTTATTCGTCATTTTGGATATATCAATTATATGTACTTAATCAAGTATTTATAAAAGAATGAGCAGATAAAAAATGATGTTTAAATGAATACTTGAAATGTGACAGCATAATAATATGAATTCTTTCAATAGAGTAATATTCTGTGCTTCAGGGTTCTCAAGAGATTACAGTAATCTCATGTATTGTGATATTTTTGATGAATTAGAACGGTAAAAGTGATAAACTCTGCTAGTGACAGGGGCAATAAAGATGTTGTTTATCTCAAACTTTAAAAGTTCTAAATTATTATTTATTTCAAATCAAATTGAATAGTCACAAGTTCAATACATAATAAAAATATGAAATTTGAAATAAATGTAATTGTAATCAAAAAACAAAATAAATCAAATTACTCCCACAAAGTGAATGAAATGCACCTAGGCATGTACAGTGTGTCTCACTTCTCATTGAAACACCCCCGTATATTACGTAATAAGTGAGGTAGAATGATGAAACTCTCAGGATGATAGAAATGCTCAAAATGCACATACCACCTAAATGGGGGTTGGCCAAAGTGATATACACTGCCCGCCACTCGCGATGCAACAACTCATTTTTACGGTAAAACATACTAGGGGGCAAAATAGGCTCAAAATTCCTTCAGATTCGTAAAAGGTAAAAGTCCATAGGCGTTAGGTCCGGTGACCTGGTCGGCCAACGGTTGGGTCCTTGGTTGGCTATCCAATTATTACCAAAATTTGAAGCCAAAAAATTGGTGATAATTGCAGTGTTGTGAGGCAAAGCCCCGTCTTGTTGAAAATATATTTTTCTCAGCTCCATTAGTGGCAATTCATCAACAAGGGGTTCAATATTTTGCCTTAAAATTTCTAAATATCTCTGAGATGTGAGAGTGCCATTATAAATATACGGGCCGATGATTCTACCCCTAAAAATACCTGCCCGCACACACTAAATCTAAATCTTCTTTGACTTCTCTGCTCCACAATAGAATGAGGATTTTGTTATGCCCAAGTATAAGAATTGTAGCGGTTGAAAATTCCGGCACTGCTCACATAAGCTTCGTCTGTCCAAATACAATTAAACGAGAAATCACGCAATTGGTTACAACTTTCCAGGGAACCACTGGCAAGGATTCTTGCGGCGTTCAAAATCTCCTGGTCTGAGTTGATGAACTCTTCTGGTCCTGTATGGGTTGAATGTATGTTTTCTCAAAATCCTCCCAACGTTAGTTTTTGGTAGGCCTGTTGATATTTTCAAATTTTGCATTGACGTTCTGCGATTATTTTCAAGAGCTCCCTAACTCCTCAACTCCTTATCTCTATTTTATTCATATAATTTTGGTCTTTTCTTTTCAAATCAACCACCATCATGTGATGCAGTGTTTTGGAACCTTTGGTGTAGTAATGAATCTTACTGGAGTTTTATCCCAACAACGGTTTGGTGTTGGGATAAAACTCCAGTAAGATTAACCACAATCAGTTTAATTTTCTTTTGAAGATGATCACTTGGCAATTAAAATACGTGTCGAAGTATTGAAAATAACAGTTTGGTGTTGGGATAAAACTCCAGTAATATTAACCATCAATTAGGTTGTGTCGCGATCTTGCGAAAATGTCTCGAAAAGGTTGTCGTTACTCTGGATACCTCTCGTGATACAAATTGCTTGCTGCTTCTGCATTTTCCCCGGTTTATTTAAAACAGACTATCATATCCCATTTTTCATAATTCTCATACTTCATTGCGAATGTGTATGAAAATTGAACAAAAGCCACTAATTGAAGAGCGTCTTCACTGCTTAAATCAAAATTTGACAGCTACCAATAAAGATTTTCATTCTGTTTTATCGCCGCATCGTCCAAAGCCTACTTGATCAAAATGTGTGTTTCAAAGTATACATGAAAAAACCTGAAAGCTCTGCATTTCAAAGATAACTAGCAAAACTTCAAGTGTGCTACATTTTTGAAAAGGTAATTTTAAGCTCTATTGAAATATGAAGGAATATACAGGGTGTCTCATTAAAAAACAGTTTTCTATTAATAACTAATGATATCTCATTTGAAAAAATAAGTTTCTACACCATTGAAAATTCTACGTAAAAAAGTGCTTCGGGAATGTTTTCATAAAAACAAGAAGTTTTTGACAGGAAAAAAATTACAGCAACTTTTTCTAAAAACATGCTGTAAATCAGAAACGATGATAGATATAGATATGCGATTTTCACCATTAGGTTTGTCAGACACAGCCATCAGTTTTCATCTATTTAGTTCGAAAACAGCAGTTTCCCTTTAAAAGTGTCCAGTTTGGCCCACTCTGTACAAATCTGTTCATCAGAAAAAAACATTTGGTTGTTTTTTCGACACATGCAGAGTTGGTAACAAGCAGAGTTTCCCTAATTTTGTTTTTCGTATAAAAAACGAAAAAACACAACACATAATTATAACTTTGAAATAAGGGTTGAAATCAAGAGAGAATCCAAGCAACTCTTCAAGGTGTTTAGTACTCATATCCCACAATAATTATCGGGTGTTCTCAAGGGCAAAATTATCCGCACGTTTAGTTGCTTAAATCGAACTCAAAGCGTGAAATGGTTCACTAAGCCAAGGTCTACCTGTGGAATTCAGTTATAAGGATTCGATATGCGATAGGCTACAATTTACAAAGATTTTGTGAACACTTTGGTAATAATAAAACGATGAGAATCAAGTAAGTCGGAAAAATTCTTGTTACCTGAGAGCTATCTTGGCGTGCGCTACATATACCGTTGGAGTTACATGAAGATAATGTACCGTAAGAATGTTTATCTTAAATAGTTCTAAATTAAAGTCCGCTATAGCATATATCTACCTCTTATAAATACAATTAAATTGGATACTTTTTTACAATGCACATTTTAGAATATCTGTCAAATTCTTATAAAAATTGATACAATTGTCGTTTTAAGTATTTGATGTAGATAAACTTTGTCTTTCACACTAAGTAATTTGGACGAATCGTTTAAAAGTTATTACGATAAGATTAACTTGACGCAACGCAGTAAGCCATTACGCGTCAGGCCTACTAAGACGACGTTTATTTACGCTATACAAAGAACCTACCTGCATATTTCAAGATTCTAGGTTCAGTAGCTTCAGCTGCATACTTTAATATAAGAGTGTCAGTCAATCAATAGGTACCCACTTATACAATACTAGCTGTTCCTCGCTGTTTTACCCGCGTTACCGTAGAAACCTACCCTATGCCATATCTATATACCAACTCACATTTGAATCCGTTGAGCTGTTTAGGCGTGAAAAAGTAAAAAAGTAAATACATACATTACATTGATCCATCCTCACAAATTTTACGCATTTATAATATTAGTACTCAATGTGACAAACCAAATTCTACGCGGGCGAAACCGCGGGCAACAACTAGTAGTACCAAATTGTTTTCATATTGTTTTTATTATTTGTCTATAAAAAGCCATAGTTGAAATATTGTGACACACTTTTTGCAACATGTGTTGTGTTCTACTTTAGAGTTAACACACAAAAATCACCAGCTCTTTGGTAATTTAAAAGCCTACCCAGTCTGAAAGATTTATTTCAATAAATATATTACAAGCATTTGCAATAAAGATGATGAAGCACTTCACGAGATTTCTGCCAAACGTTTCACCAATCCGTTTGGTTGGTATCAAATGCGGCATTATCAAATATATTTGGCATTAATCGTTTGAATATCCCAATTAAGGTTGAACGACGCGCCCTTTGAAGAGAATCGAACCCAACCTTGCAGATTGTGCTGGGTCTATTGCTGTGCTTATGACAACCAAGAAGGGATGATCAGCATGAAATTGCTCCGGATCAGGCTCCGTCATCAAGCATTGATAAGCGACCATCATAGCTGAAAGGATAGCCATGTTATTTTCAATTAAATTAAGTTTAAAATTCTAGTGGAACTGTTTTTTACAATTATGTGAAAAGGGCGAAATTTCGTCTGTTAAAATGACTTCTTCCTACATTTAACTTTAACCTGCTGAAGGTTTAGGTATTTGCTTTCGAACCAGACACAAGAAACCGACTTTATATAAAGAGAATCTTGCAAGAAACAGTTTATACATAGAATGACCTTTCAGTCTGAGTCTTTTTTTGAAAACTGTTGCTTTAATATACCTTCCAGGCTTTAAGTTGAAAACGAAAACACTATGATACCAAAATATTGTCTAGAATCTGACCCATTTTCTGTGAAAACACATTTGTGGATTCTGGGAGTTCATTAACACGTCTAAAATAGTTTAATATTTTATTCACCATTTTGGATACATACACTTTAAATGTTACTGGTAATGCCAGAAGATGGAGTAAACCTAGGAGTAAAACATATAGGTTAGGTAAGGTTACGTTAGGTTTAGCTAGCAACTGTTTTAATCGTGCTATTAAATATTTTTATTTACATTAAAGGTTCATTAACAAAAGTACAAACTGGGCAATTCCCGTTTTCAGGTCAAGGTTATAAAAGGTGTAATTCCAAAACAAAATGTACTACATAGAAGTGTTCATGCAAAGCTGCAGAAAAATTTTGGAATTCAAAATGCCACAAATGCCAATTTTAATAACATTGATCAGTAGCACTTTTATGAACTAATTGTCATACAAAATTTCAATATGTTTGTGCTATTAAATGAATCATGTTCCTGCCCGCTAGATGTTTTGATCTTCAAGCGATTATGCTCGCCTTTGTAGGTTTTATTGATTTCAATTTCATTAATTAACTAGATTTTTGTTGAAATTGTTCGTTCCGTTAACCAGCTGACGAACGTCAACCCTCAGAAGTCGAAACTTGTGCGAGCAATGGATTAACGAGGCCTTACCTTTTAACGTGCGATTACCCAGCACGATGGCCCGGCTGGGGCCATACCAAAATACCCAATACTGACCGAGTGTCAGTATTGGGTAGACCTAGGTGAGTATGTTAAATTCCGATTTAAAATTTATTTTACTTATTATTCGGACTTTACCCAAAAAGCTTGGGTACTGAGCCAAACCGGGTAAATCTAGGTTTAGTCCATCTTCCAGCTTTACCCGTAACATATATACTAAGTATGTATAAAAGAACGATGAACAAATAAAAATGATGTATCAATGAATAAAATGTGATAGCATTATAGAGAAATATTGTGTACTTTGGGATTCTCAAGAGATTACAGTAATTCTAATGTAATGTGATATTTTTGATGAATTAGAACGGTGCTTAGCGATAGGGGCAATGAAGATGGTGTTTATCTTGAACTTAAGAGTTCAAATTTATTTATTTATTTCAAAACACATCAATTAGTCATTAAGTAACAAATATATAGAATTTAAAATAAATGTAACTGTAATCAAACAACAAAATGAATTAAATAACTTCCACAGTGATGACTGTCATCACCCGAAAACGATTGTGGATACTAACAATTGAAACGTTGTAAAGTATCTTGACTTGAAATATTTTAATTTTTATTTATTTTTTAATCGTTCAATTTTCAATTGTTGCTCGTTTTTATTTTATTGTAATTTCAGTTCAGGGTTTTTCTGCATAATATAATTGTTATTTTCAGGGATTTCAAATCATTTTATATCATATTAGACAATGGAAGCCCGAACTAATGAAATTCGCCATGAAACATTGTCAACAACCATCAAACATTCAAAAGGTTAGTTGCGATATTTTCCCTCATTTCACCTGGAGTTGAAAAAACCATGATGAATATTGCCTTTACATACTTCGAGGCATACAAATAGAAAATATCTATTTAAAATGAATAGTTTCAAGGCATCCCAAGATGTGATTGTTGTACTCATTAGTTTTCTTAAGTGAAACAGATATCATTTCGAGAAATCAAAAAAAGAAGAATGAATATGCTCCTTCTAAAAATAATCAACCTGCTCTTTCAATTATATATCTATTCAGTTTAAAAAATTTGAAAATAACGAATACACTGCACAAATAAATTCAGTAAGTTGGTTGAAAAACGCGACCTTTGAACAAAACATTAGCCCTTCCATTTGCTCGATCAACTCCCACTAGGAGTATCACAAAAGGGTGATCAATAAAATAAAGTTTTGCCGGTGGGGGCAAACACTCCAGCATTATTTGCATTCCTTTAATAAAGAACGACATCAAGTAAATTCATTCGCGAGACTAATTACATGTATTACTTACTCATTGAGAATATTAATCTGTTCAAAAGGAAATTTTAAATGCACATATTGGACGACTGATTCTTCTTAGCTGTTATTGGAGACGGGTTCCAATAGTAAATGTCAATATTTTATACAGGACTGTTCGAGTTCAAGTCTATGCATAGGGATCTCGTAAACGGTAAACTAAAATTGTAGCAAAGTTGCCTATTTTCGGGTCTTATTGAATGATACCGAAAAACCTTCAACTTTCAAATACAGACCTATATTTTGTGTAGCAATTTTTTGATCGGTAATATTCATATAATATCGTGTAGTACCAACTAAATTATTCTTTTATTATAGTCCTGATAATCACTAGAATGGCAGCAATTACTACTTTATGTACCAAAGCTTATTCTTAAAAACTCCACCAAGTACCTGATATTTCCGGTGAGATTTTTCCCACGTTGTACAGCTTGAGAAAAAGATGAACTTTTATGTTCATCCCTCATTCAATCACGAATCAAAACCAGCTGGAATCGACCTCAAACTGCAAATGAATTTATCTCTCTGCATTTGAAGGTGCCACAAGTCTGACGACAATGAACATATTCTGATAGAACAATGAAAGTTCCAATGACAATATCTCTGAAAATTAAGAAAATACAGCCAAAAACAGAATTTTGAAATGTTCGTTTTTCCGGTATCATTCAATAGTACCTAGAAAAATAACTTTGCATAATTTAACCTTCTACCTACTTTCTATGAGGTCCCATAGCATTTTTGGTGTGTTTGCGAATCATATTTGTTTTAGTCGTATATTAACTGTACTCTACTCATGGAATGATCAAAAAGTATAGGGATTATTTTATAAAAACTCAATATAAATGAAATATAGAAAGCGTATCAGCTGCTTAATATAAATGACTACTTACTCATTAATGTTACTTTTGTACAGGTCAAAAATGAACATCAACTCTATATGCCTTCTGCTTGGCCTACTCAAAAAACACCCGGTTGGTCATTACAATAGCTACAACCAATATACTACTCTATTTAAAAATGAGGTGAATTTTAATTTCATCAAAAAAATATATTATTATTCATCAATTTCTATCCTGTCCCATTCAACGTAGCCGCCCCCCCCTCACCCAGATATAATATTGTTCTTTTCCGATCATTTAAGCAGTTCTGATATGCACTTTTTGGTATGTACTTGAGCTCTCCCATCGATTTGGTTTTCATTCATCAATCGTCGCAAAACGCCGTTCTTTCATAGCTCTTCAATCTTGGGAAAAAGTCAC
>WOGR01003326.1:0-16037 GCA_015342045.1 Leptinotarsa lineolata
CATCGAACTTCACAGTGCAGTATGGAGAGTCCTGCAGGTATCGACACACGCCAAAGATGACATTTCGGGGCGAAACGTCTTTAAGAAGGGGTAATGTAACGAATCTGAAGCCACCCCTGACCGGTTGCAGGTAACGACAGCCATATCATCCAACAAACACATGACCTCACCTCGAAAGAATTCGACGTGGAATCGCTGGTAATATTCCAGGCGAGTACCGAACGGAATACATATTTGTCGAAAGGACCTTTACGGATATAAGCTCGTCTACCTGACCAAAAACGGCAGTTGAGAAAGTGAATCCATAGTGTTAATGAATTAATAAAAATAAGTGTTGTAATAAATGTATTAGTTTGTGATATTGAAATATTGTTGGAAATAAATTATTTAAGACAAGTCAAGTCATTAATTTGTCACAATATAAAATTGAAAACAACGAGAAGTTGACATTCTGAGATGTCTCAGTGATAAGACGTAGCTAGGGTCTAGAATTCGATGCCTATAGGAAGAATACCACGAGTACTTAATCTTAATTTTCTTATTCAGAGGCTTGTTACATTCCCCTTGACGAAGGAAAAGTACTATATTAAGGAAAATGTCAGGAATATAACTGAAAGCAATGGGTATTCTTCAAATATAGTAGATAAGTTGATTAAGAAACGTAAGTTTGAAGATAATCTTTGTGAATCTTCGATCTTTCAAAAAGATGTGGATTCAAAGTCCATTGCCCTCCAATATGAACCAAGAAACACTAATGGATTAGATCGTATTTTTAAAAAGTTGAACGTTGAAGTAGCCTGCAAAAACTCACTTCAACAAATGTTAGATAACCCTTGAGACAACTGGTTGGAAAATGAAAAGTCGGGTATATATGAAATAAGCTGTCCGGACTGTGGATAAAAATATATCGGTCAGTTTGAGTGAGCTATTGAAATTTTTTTCAAAGAATACCCAGCATATATCCGATTCAGAAGACCAGATAAATCTAATGTCTAAATAAATCACGTCTTTGAGAATGGCCATATGGAAAATTGTTAAGATGGTATATGACCCCAGATTTTTGGATGCTTTGGGAAGTCTGAAAATAGCAAATAGCATGAGAACTATGAGCAATGATAAAGGTCCCATTCCAAATAGCCCATTGCTCACCTATCTATGAATCACTCAGATAGAATTAGCGGGAACTTTCACGAGAAAAATTCTCGCAAATTTCTGACCAAAATCATGGTTGTGCACTGTCGAGTGTCGAGACATAAATAAATCTCTTACAGGAACATTATACGACATGAATTTCATCAGTTCGAACTTCTATTGTCTAATATTCTATAAAATGATTTGAAATCCCTGAAATAACCAATACAATTGAAAATAAGTTACTTCTTTGCATGATCTACACATCTTCGTATAGAGTTAATTTTCGAAATTGATTGCTTCCTTCCTTTCTCTGGGGGATTCCCACATTTTTTGTATCAAGATGGAGAAGTAGAAGGCCAAAAACTTTCTTTCCCAAAAATTAATCCCTCCTAAAAATATACCCTTTCAATGTAAACAAGATTCCTATGGCTGGGATTTAATCAAATAAGCAACTGAATGTTATTTACGTACTGTCATTGATGGCATGGGTGGATTCAACTAATTCCGCGACAGGAAGTTCTAATTTACGAACGATTTGAGTGTTTTTTTGATAATGTTATCCGTATTTGCTACTGAAGAGCCGATAAGGCTAGTGTCTTACGGCGAAAAATCGGATATCTAGCGGTGCTGATGACAGTGTTGCTTGTAAGTGAAAGTTTACCTCTTTCATGTACTATATTTTGAAGGAATCCTGTGAATGCTATCTGATTCGATTCCATTACGAATGTTTGGAATACAAATGGAATAGAGAAAAGTGTTTTTTGTTTCGTATAATTCAGTGTTCATATATAAGTATTTGTTTCGAAAATATATAAGTACCACTTTCGATTCAATTAATAATAGTCTTTATAATTTTACATGAATTGTTACAACAAATATTCTTCAGTGATTGCATCAGAATAAAAGGCGAAGTTCAACTTTTGTTATTATTATTAGGCCGGGTACTCATTGGCTAGCCAAGCTGTTACAGCAACGGTTACTGTAACGTCCGAGGCGTCCACATCGACGTTCACGAAGGCGTTTACACTGACGAATTTTGGTTACAGCAGCCATTGCAGTAACAGCTCGGCTCTCCAATGAGTACCCGGCTTTAGATTCGCTCTTCGACTGCACCTTAATAAATCCTCTGTACATATAATCTAATATACTGATTTGATATATCACTCATTTACAAGTAGCGGAGCATTTATAAAGAAAAAAAAATCAATTTCAAATTTGAGATTCCATATGATACTTTCTTTTACAATCAGTTCAGAACGTCTTGAAGTTTACTTCTGTTGTTCTGAGATATCTGGTTGGAAATGTGGTAAATTTGATAACTAAATGACCGTCTGAATGGTTCAATTTCGAAAGCCTCTCTGCCTAAATTTCAAGCTATGTATTTCTATTTTATACTTGATTTGTCTATGTTGTGATGATTTTATAAAAAGAGCAGACTAAATTGCATTTTTTATTGTTCTTATTGAGCCGTTCGATTATTTCTGGCCGGTATTTCAAACATCTGCAGAGTCATGAATAATGTATCAAACTGGAAATAAATGGATTGATGATGTGTATACCAAAGGTTCAAATTTAGCGGAATTTTTGTTCAATGGCATCACAAACGTTACGACCAAAATCATTGACATTAAGTAACCCCCCTGTATAAGACAAGAACCTTACGTTGCTGTTCACAATGTCCATTTGTGACAACTAAAACTTATGGTGAATAAACGGGGTAACCAACTCAGAAAAAATACATGTGCTCCAATGAAATTCTTCTCTCTCTCTCTCTCTCTATTATTGGCTTTTGCTTCCATTTAGGTGCAGTAAGCCATGTCCATTCGGGGGAGTACGAAAGTCTTGCTTTACGCAATATTGCACCCCTTTTTTAATCTTCTTAAAATTTTCGTATTATGCACGTCGGCCAACGGTGGATATAGATATATCTTCTTCATAAAAGGTTTAATTGTTCCAATCCTACACTCCCACGTGGACATCCGGTCCACCCCCGCCTTTAACCGGCGTGAGCGGCAGTTGAGAAAGTGAGGGAAGTCTTATATAATTTCACTTTAGCACTCCCACGTGGACATCCGGTCCACTCCGGTGTGAATGAGAGTACTATTACTTTTTAAATACTTGAAACAGCTCTCGTTACGACTAATTTTGATATTATATGGATGCTGGCACGTTTTAAAACGGCGGACATTCACAACACGAAATGAGTTCCCTCACCGACAATGGCGTCCGCGTACCTTCTTTGTGGACGGTCGTTGTCAGCACGTCCGTCCACCACCATATCAGACACGAAACTGAATGAAATTATTTTTTGATATTATGGTCTATTGCAATACATCAGCAATGACAGTGATGACCGTAGAATTGATCTGCGGATTTATCTGCCTTGAGCACGTGTACACTTGAAGAGAAGTATTTACGGTTCTGATGACGGGCCTCGGCATAAGCGTCTGTAGACAGCAGTAACCTCTCATGAATATTTGTAAATTGCGGTATTATCGATTGCAAAATATAAAACGATCATCTATTCTCATAAATTTCCCATCAGCAGGTGGGGTGGTTTTCATCCTAGGTTGAACCTTTTGCTTGTTGTTTTTCTTCTAGCAATGATTTTCTTTTTGTATTCGCAACATATTTCTTCGTACTTTTCAGTACGGTTTCGATAAAGAAATGAGAAAGTAAACTGAAAATATTTTTTCTGATTTCTTTGAAAATTTATAGAAGAGAGCTAATGGGGTGACAATTCACTCATTGGGCGTTGTCGTGGAGCAGCGTAGGACCTCTTCTGTTGATTAGTGCCGGTTGATGCTTACGCAATTCTTGCTACATTTCGTCAATTTTCTTACAATAGGGACTCTTTTTGTAATGGTTTAGCCTGTTGCAGAAAGTTATAGTGAATCACACTCTTCGGTGACCACCATACGGTAACCAAGGTCTGTTTTTGGTGAGTTTTTGCCTTTCAAAAGTGCCTGAGTGGATCATCGGAAAAAATATGTTCTATTTTTCCGTTAACAAACTGTCGCCCCCCTACGAACGACAACTCTCAGAAGTCGAAACTTGTGCGAGCTAAGGACTAACGAGGTCTTATCTTTTGATGTGCGATTGCTAGCACGACTTGAACCACCGGTTAACACAGTGGTTGATTGAGTGTGTGGAGCAAACCACTCACGCTAACCTAAGCGGCTAAGGTCGACACGTGACAATTTCTGTTGATCGTTCAAATCGTGGGGCACCCACTTAACGAGTTCTTGATCTTTCCAATACGTATTAAATCATCGAAAACCGCATGGGAGTTGACGCCCAGTTCTTCCGCCATATTACGCACAATTTTTTTTGACTACTGTCTCTGTTGCAGTTACTAGTATTGATTATTGTTCAAATGATAGACACTGCCTTGCACTGATGAGTGGCTACACAGCCCGAAATCGGTCTGCAAGTGTGTTCCTATAATTGAAACACGATTCCGTGTAGTTGTATCGCCAACAGCATATGCAGCATGTAACTTCAGTGAAGTATCCTGCACTGAAACCTGTCGAATATAGTCGAACGCCTTTCGTGGTATTAGCCAGGAGAGTAGTTGTTTTCTGATAGGTGTTAGTCCATTAACCTAAAGTGAAGGTAAGTTGGGACTGGCCTGAACGAATTGTTCTTTTAGGAAATTTGATTTACAGCCAGTCTTCAAGTATGTTCACTCACTTTCTGTAGTTTTTTTCCTTATACAAAGAATTGGGCAAAATTCGGATATGCGGTTGGTTACTTCGTTCTCAGGCAGATGGGGCGATGACAAACATTTCTTAGTCGTTCGCTTCTGCCTAGTTCGAGAAATGATACTCTGGAAGGAATTCGATTTATAATAAACGGAAATCATCGCCTTTAGGTTTATGATAGACACTGCCTTGTACTGACGAGTGGCCAAACAGCTCGAAACCGGTCTGCCAGTGTGTTCCGATAATTGAAAATCGATTTCGTGTAGTAATATCGCTAACAGCATATGCAGGAATGACTTCAGTGAAGTATTCTGCACTGGCATCTGTCGGATATAATCCAACGCCCTTCGTGGTATTAGCTAGGGGAATAGCTGTTTTCTGATAGGTGTCAATCCATTAACCTACAATGTAGGTAAATTGAGCCTGGCCTGAACAAATTGTTCTTTTAGGAAATTTTAGTGTTTTAAGTACTTGGATTGCCAATAATAAAATCAGAAACACAGATTAAATTGACATTTATTATTCTAAACTGAAATATACACATTGAACTACAATATTGGTCCACAGGAAAGGACAAATTTTAGGCCTAAGAATACTTTCACAATACTATATTGAAGGAATTCAATTGATCCAGTCTGTTAAATTCTCCGCAGGAGATTTACACTCATACTCTCATATGTGAACATCAGAATTTTGGTGTAAGTATAAAATAGCTTTGTACATACTCCTGCGGGGAATTGAAATGTTTGAAAAGGAAACAAAATACTGATAATATAATAATTCTATTTACAAAATATATTCAATTAAGGCTTTTTCATTAGTTCATTTTTATAATAGAATCTACCCTGGCTAAGTTTGGCATCCGATATAATGGTCAAGAAATGAGCATCGTGATAGGTGATAATGAGTTCAATACATAATTATATAAAGTATGTGGCATCAAAAACATAAATCTGAATCAGAAAAACTCAGATTAGTTGAAAAGTAGATGAAGAAACAAGAATTTATGTGATTGACATATTTATTCGTTTCTCTTCATGTACTAACTCTTAACTATTAGTTATAGTTTCCGAAAATCACCACATATTAAGTTAGAATGTATAATCCACATGAGTGAAACAGAAAACAAAGTGAAAAATTCTGCGCATCAGTTTCGGAAAAAATTATTGTTGAGATCTTCCTTAAAAAATCCAGGTTCGTCTTTTTTTCGTTCGGGTCGAAACAAGACAAAAAATGCCTACTCTTGTCTTGTCTCGATCGAGAGAAAAATTCCTTCTCATCATGATAAGAAAATCGTTTCTTGATGTGAGAAGGCATTCTCATGTCTCGTCTTGTCTCGACTTCTATTGATGAGAAAACGTCCTTAGTATTCAAAAGTGCAGTAACCGTAAGTCTAGCGATATATAGATATACTGAATTGACATTTTAGAGTTTAATGATAAAATCATCAGATAGGTACTCGACAAGGATGAATAATATCGGCTTCGACCTCTGCTGCGTTTTGCCTCTAGGCAAAAGCCAATTCAGTAAATCTCTGAAAATACTATACTTGAACGTTTCATGTCATGCCGTTTTATTAATTGTGATTAACTCTGAACTACTTCATTATTTTTTTATTATTATTGAATATTTTTATAATTATTATTGTATAGGTACACGAGCCAGTATACAGTGTGTGTCACATCGTGTTTCCATTAGAACTTTGAGAGGAAGAAGTAAATTTATCAAAAAATGTTTAGCACAAAAATTTCAGATATTATTGCTAGCTATTTTGAAATATTCTTTAATATACAGTGACCCAGTAAAACAGTGCATGTTTTTTTGAAAGGAATGATATATATTGCTTTTTATATTCAGATACCGTTAGAAATTATTAAAAAAAATAGGGAATTGTATAGGTAAACACCAAGTTTTCAGGAGTTATTTCACAAATATGATTGAAAAATGAATGTATTCATCCGTCCCCATTTTTAATGAAAACTCATTTGAACAGTTGTTGTTATGTAGATGTTTTGAAAATCTAGTTTTTTTATTATCAAATGATGATTTGATAATTTTCTTTCCTAATGCTGAGTGAATCAAAACTCGAAGACATTTTTTTGATTTGTATTAATTTTCTCGTCAAACGTTCTTTCCAAAAATATTGAGTTGAATGAGTCATTAAACAAGTAACAACTCGAGTGAGTTACAGGTACCATGAAAACACACAAAACAAATTCCCATAGTTATTCTTCGAAATCTCAATAATGAGATTCAAGGAGATTATGCTATTTCATTGTTGAAGAGTAATTTGACTGGAATACTGGTGAATTCAGTGTTTGAAAACTCTTTTTCAAAGGATATGTTATGCTATTTTATAGATTCCTGTAACTTTATAGGAAATGCGGGACCGACATTTTTCGATTTAATCGAACCCGAATAAATGTAATAATATAAGCACTTTTGTAGATTACTTCTCTATGAGGTTATTCAGAAAATTTTCATCATTTTTTGTGCTCACAACAATTTCCTGGAATTTCACTTCAGAAATTTTTGATGCGTTCGATACACGATACATACAAATTTTTGACGTTATTTTTGGCATAACTTCTCCAAAGCAAAGAGACAAACAAGAATTCTGTTAATGAGCATACTTCAATTTATGATCATCTTTATTCACTCGAATTTTGGTACTAATGGTGTCTATTCCAGTCATTCAGATGGCTTGTAAGTATTTTACTGGCTGTAGAAGTTTGGAATATTTAGTCTGTGGAAGTAGGTAAAAGTTAATCTCCGAACAGCGAATATTTTATTCATAATATACATTATTTCGTGCACAGAAGTTGCTTACGAAATCTTTAAAATTCAAGAGAGAAATAAACAAGTTCCTGGTGGGTCTGTAAGAGCCGCACTACTAGTCAAGTAGAAATAGTATCAAGAATGAAAATAAAATTACTGTTTGTCAGCTTTGCATGAAAAATGGATGTTATGTAGATATTAAGTTCCGATATAGTATAAATAATTTTTGGCTCATCACAAGCCATAATTTATTTTCAACAAAACAGTTTTTGAAAAGTACAATGGGCTTGTTTCATGCTATTGAAAATGATACTGGTTTGCTTGAATACCGATCGAGTTAGGGGTATAATATACTTATCAAGCCTAATCGGTCCCAAGATCTCTTTATATTTGCAGAAAAAAGAACAATTAGAGAAGCAAGAGTTTAAATTGGCCGCGTGTCTGTTGTCCAATAAAATTGATCGTGTCTACAGCGGTGTTGCCAAGTGTATTGGTTTTTAATATCACAAAACTAAAATAAAGTGATCCAATTTGACAGACGCCATTTTTGTTGTTATTGTTGTCAACTCGGTGTGAATGCAACTGTTATGATACAATTTGTTCGTTACAAATTTCTAATTGAAGGACGTTTTCTTTTATAAAAGGTAGGTCTCGGCAGGTGTCTATTTCGCTGCCTATTCCTTGCCAATTAGAAATAGTTTTTTGATAATAAATTGCAGTTGAGCAGATTGAGGCCTGTAGAATAATATGAATAAAATTTGAAATGAACCTTCTTTCTCATATACAAACTGATATACTAATTATGAACTGTTGTAATAAAAACTTTAATCCAGTTTGCTACATTTTTTTATTTTTATAACTGTATATCATTAAGTAATGTATAAAATCATATTTTAGGTGAATATTTCGTGACTTTTCGATTTTGTGTAGTGATTTTAGATAGAGAAGTTATTTACAACCATGTTTGTCGTGTACATTTTATTTCATGTGGGGAATTTAAACGTTAACGGGTTCATATCACATCCATCATTGAAATTTCTGTGAAAACAACATGAAAAGGTCTACTGCCGGAGATATTTTAAAAATAACATTTTTATTGCGTTTTGTGTTATTTGGATCCTATGTATAATCAATTCTTCCTTCCAATACAATTCTTGCACATGTTTCTTAGATTTAGTTGTGGAAAGTGACTAAGATTTCTTTTTGAATCACGAATGAATCGGAAACTGTTTATACGATCCGTGAATTTTACGATTTGGCAATGTTGATTATTTGTATTGTTCATATTGGTCAATCGAACAAGAAGCGGGACTAAGCCCGTGACGTCACGGACCTAGAAAATCCGATTTTTAATAATTAATTGCGGGAGAACAACGGTATTTAGAGAGCTGAAACGAAGTTTACTCTTTTTTATTATCAATATTGAATGAACTGTAAACCAAAAATCATGAAACAAGCTCATTATTACTAATGCAGTATAAATCCAAGGCAGAGTCTTATCCCACATAGCAAGTATTGTTATCAGAGGATGATCAAAACCAATATGGTCAGTTCAAATTATTTTCTAATGAGTTCATTGGTTGAAGAAAATCGCGTGAGGAAGTGTCATATCAGTTTACCTATTATTTCAAAAAGTCATACTAAATATACAGTTAGTTAAAATGAGTTCACTGAAAAGGAAATATTCATTGCTGTCGTCGAAGATATACTGAAAAAAAAAGAGGAAATACTATTTTAAACGAAGAATGTGAAATTGTATTTCTATGTATTTTGCTGTGGCTCAGAGGCTTTCTGAAAATTCTAAGCAAGACTGTCTCAGATATTTGTTTGACCTATAAGATTCTGTCCTTAACAAACAAGCTCAGCTTTCAAAGTTGCCCTTCAAAGTGAACTTCGCAACCGCAAGTTTTCTGCAGCCCGGAGGTTTACTTTCAAAAAGAGAAATTTTCGAGAACCTCCAAGCATAATCTAGAAAACTGAACGATTTGGAAACACAAATAAATGCAGATTCGTCCGCGAGTATACATATGATATCTAACTATTCAATGTCTCACAAATAATTCAGATATTTGCTATTTTGAAATTGTAGGTTGGTAATAACAACCCTGTTATTTCGTGCATTCAAATGATAAGTAAAAAGTAACTCACTTCTGAGCTATTTTTTGAAGGTAGAAATATTAACTAATATGTTTCTCCCAAAATTCCTCTTATTTTCTAACATATTATGTGAAATCTGGTTAATGCGTCGCTGTGGAAACAAATCCAAATCGGATATTTCTCACCCAGTTTCACATGGTTGCAATGGTTATAGTTTACCCATCAATGCATGTTTATCTCCTTTATTCCTAAAAATAAACTTCTAGTCACGTTTGAGGAAAGTTGCATCATTCAAATAATCTTCTATGAAAAGTTGTCCACCTATTGACTTTTCCACAATATTCACTATTTCTACAAAATACTTAAAACAACCATTATCGTAATTTAATTGCTTAGTATGTAAGTTGTCTTGCTACAACATTACCTACTGCCTCTTTGTCATCAATGCGAATTTGAACAACATTACGATTTGCGTGGTTATGCTTTGCTGAATTTGATGGATTAGAAATTTAACAAACAAATGGTGAGTAAAAATCGATGTTATTTTCATGAATGATTGATAGACTACAATTATTGAACCACAAAGTGAAAGAACTGTGTTTCTCGATGTTACAGTTAGGCTCTCTAACAGATACTTTTCGTATTACATCAGGCAGATATCCAGGACTGTACTGAAAACGCAAAAATATTGAAAAAACCAAATCGTCAACGTTATACTTGGGTAGTTTACACGAGTTCACTTTTACTCTGACTTAACGTTGACATGAACATATAATGAAAGTACATCATCACGAAGCTCATTCGGAATATAGAAAGCACCCACATGTTGATCTTTAGAATCGACAGTGTTTTAGGAACTTAAAATGAAGATTAACAGTAATATACTAATTTTTGAAAATTGGACTATGAAAAAAATTTCCTTTTGGTATGAAATGTCGATGAGGTTAGAGGCAAACTGTACTAATAGACCTGAACTCACTTGCGAAAATATGACTTACTGATGGAATGAGTATGAAAATTTCATCAGTTCGGACTTCCTTTGTCTAAAATTATATAAAATGATTCGAAATCCTTGAAATAATCAATACAATTGAAAATTAAAAAGAATAGCTAAAAATAACAAATATATTAAGCAAAACAAACCTGATATGAATTTACGGTGAAATAAAATACAAGTAAAAAATTGAACAATTTAAATGTGAAAGAAATAAAATTTAAAATAAAGCGATTTCAAGCCACGTTACTTCACGACGTTTCGATTGTTAGTATCTACAATCGTCTTCGGGTGATGACGGGATATTAGACAATGGAAGTTTGAACTGATGAAATTCACCACGAAACATTGTCAATCACCTTCAAACAAAAGTATGACAATGTTCTACGTAAGTGAAATTTTACCACTATATACCATATTGTGTAGCAGATATCTGAATCCATTCCATAAAGAATGTTTGGAGTACAAACTGAATAGAAAAATCTGTTTTTTGTATAATTCAGTTACTGAGAGACATTTTTGCAGTATATATTGATAAACCACGGTAACTAGTGTCACTAGCAAATATTTTTATTCAACAGGGCAGGTATACACTTAACAATGTATATCTGTTCTGTTTAAAATCTGTTTTTTCCGTTAACCAGCTGTCGCACCCCCAGAAGTCGAAACTTGTGCGAGCTAAGGACTAACGGGGTCTTACATTTAACGTGTGATTCCTAATACAGTTGTAGAATCATCCCAGCTTCAACTAGATGAATTCTCTCTAGAAAAATATCTGGTCGAGGTTGGAATCGATCCCACGACCTTCCAATCGGGAGTCGGGCGCACTACCACCGCGCCAATTCCGCTACTACTATATGAATGCATATATCTATATACTCAAATTCTTGAACACTATCAACAAACACTATTCAACTCACAATTGTCCCTAATTCAAACAGATCTCAAAAAAGAATTTCAATATTAATTTCATATTTTGACGTTTTTTCATAAACAATTTTCTCCTGCCAGATGAGATTTTTATACATTCAGGATGAATTGTAACATTGAATGATTAGAATTGAAATATTTACTTCAGATTCTACAAAGGGTTTGAAAAAATGAGAAATACGAGTATAAAAATTGAAAATTACCAAATGTTAATGGTTATTTTCAACAATTTGTGTATTTTAGGTGAATATTGTTTGCTATTAACATTTCATTGTTGGGAACTTCACAAATGGGATCCTGATGTGTTATATCAATGATTCACCACGTGTATTTTTCATTTTTGAATGAAATAAAAGCAACGAAACATTATTGGGTGAAAAACAACCTCCCGTGAAAATTCAGAGGGATTAGCAATCGATCAGGATGAAAATAAGTATCCAGAGCCAAAGGTCGGTATATTTCACTGAATTAAAATACATGGGAAACAACATCTGCAAAATAAAGAAAATTCCTCCTGCACAATCGGAACCAAAAGTATATAGAATGCTATCTTTGAAATGCTGTGTTTTGTTGAATTTCAACTTGTTCTGTTTGGAATATTCACGACATTCTGAACTTCTTATATTATTCGCAACATCGTACCTACTGTAATACAGAATATATAATCATATACCTCTTTAAAAAATATTCCGTAATTTCTTCATACATGGATTTCTCAACTACTCCATATAGAAACTACATGGTACTGGCTCAAATTTTGACTTTTTGAAAACAAAACGGCTCAAAATCTCACGAAAATTTATGAGAAAATTTGACAATTAACTTTTGAGGAAAACACTTTTTTGAACTTCTATTTTGTGTATTATGTTGTAATTTGGCATCTGGGTATTGTATATGAGAATTTTCTGTACACTTCGTGATGGAAAGTAGTTGTTTCAAATTAGTTCTTTTTCTAGTTTGTATTTGAAGGACAATGTGTGAAGTTCTCCTGAACGATATTGATTGCTATTTTTCATTTCGTTTTCCCCTCTTTGAATATTCCCATCTTATATATCTTAATGTAGAATTAGAAGACTAAAAGGTTTTTAGAGAGATATCACTATTCACATCGAAATGAAACAAATCCCGGAGTCTTATGGAAGTGAAAAATAGATGAAACAATTTTGTGGAAAACATCCTTGAATGAGAAACCAATATCAAAACTTTTACATTGTACCGAATATTTCAACTGAAATCTTATTACTTTTATTCATGATACAAAACTTTCACTCCAGTTTCAGTGGTTCAGGTCTACAGCATATCGATACTCAAATTATAGTTCGAAAACGGCTCCTGATCCGTGAGATGCATATCTTCGTTGACGTGATAAAAGAAAAACACCATTGAGAAAATCAGTACTCAATACTTCACTGGCACACTATTAGACATCTTCATTACGGAACCAAAGTGATTCTCTGAATTACTATTCAAAGAACCTGTGTGGTCCAATTTATTTGGAGTGTTATAGTTTATCACAAATTATTATAACTGACTGCTATAATTCAGTCAAGTTGTATGTATTCAGATATCTAGACTTAAATTTATGTTTATAAAGTTGGCACGAATGAATGTAGTGAATGGAAAATTGAAATACATGATAACCTTAGACATTTTGAATGTAAAATTATGTCTTCAAACCGAAACTTCATTGAGTTCTAAGTTTCTCCAATAACTGAACTGATGGAGCAATATGCTAAGGCAGTAACCTGAGTTCGACTCCCGGTGCATCCAACTGAAAATAAAGAAATATGTTAGAAATGTGGCATAGAATGTAACGTTTGAGTCATAGTGAAACTCTTCCACTTAGTGGAAAAAATTAAAATCTAGTAACATTGAACTCGGACTAATTAAAAAAAAATTGTAATGAATATCTTGAGGACCTTAAAAGATAGGATGCCTTTTATGTTTCGGGATTTGGCAACCCTATTGTTGCAATCTGGCAACTGACAGCTCTATACGTACTCAGAACGTTTTGACATACGAGCGCTCTTCGTGTTGTTTACATTAACTTAAAAGATTCATCTTGGCCCAAAAATGGAACTAAATCGTGAACATTTTCGAGCGATTACTCAGCAACTGCATAGATGAACTCAATTTAATTTTTGGCGATGAAGCTCTATCAAGGACCAGTGTTTATCGATGGTATGGTGAATTCAATCGTGGTCGTAATTCACTCCAAGACGAATTTCGTGAAGGTCGTCCAATATCAGTTGTTGTTCCGAAAACCATTGATGCTGTGCGCGAACTGATATTGCAATTGAGACAACCTTAGGCATTAGTGGGACCAGCATATATTCAATAGTGCATAAACATTTGACTGTCAAAAAAATTTGTTCGCGTTGGATCTCACACAATTTGTTATTCGCTCAAAAAAAGGCTCGTGTCGATTGGTAGAAGGAAATGCTCAAAAATACGATCGCGGTGCTTCGAAACACGTATATAATATCGTGACAAGTGATGAATCGTGAATTTACGCGTATGAGCCCGAAAATAAACAGCAGTCGACTGCATGGGTGTTTCACGATGAGCCAAATCCAAGAAAAGTTGTTCGTGCACGAAGCACTTCCAAACAAATGGTCGCCTGTTTTTCGGAAAAACACTAGAACAACGCAGAACAGTCAATTCTGAGTGGTACACAACCATTGGTTTGCCAGTAGTCTTCCAAGAAATCAGGAAAAACAACCCCGAAGACAGATCACTCTTCACCACGACAATGCGAGCTCTCACATATCGGCTCAAACAACTGCATTTTTGAGCATGCAAAACATCGATTTGATGAGTCATCCGCCGTATAGTCCTGACTTGGCACCGAATGACTTCTTTTTATTACCGTACGTAAAAAGCAAACTTAGAGGTCAACGTTTTTCGACACCTGAAAAAGTGGTTGCTGCATTCAGAATGCATGTTTTGGAGATACCTCACGCAGAGTGGCAAAAGTGCTTCGACAATTAGTTCAAACGCATGCAAAAGTATATATGTGGATCTTCATGGGGAATATTTTGAAAAACAATAAAGTGATTTTCGATGATAAATATTTGTTTTTGTTCTCTAATCCCGAAATATAAAAGGCAACCCGTATATCTAGTTGGGAATGAGTTTGGGATTACCTCACTGTTGATACTTGGTTTGTTTGTTGTTTAGGCCGAGCCGGACAAACTTCTGAGAATTTAACAATTACTGGTAGGGTTTTTGAGGATCTCTGAAAAGTCATTGATTCGATACAAGGAAAAATACTAATTAACTCAATATCGTCTTTATTGTAATAGAGAGTTCATCAAGAGTCAAGGAATTGAATGTGTATTTTTGTAAAAAAAAAAAATCGAAAAACCCTACTACATGAGCTCTGTTCAAAAAATACGGTGAATGTTCACGGGGTACGTACCCACATTGGATTAGCGATTTCTTTATTTTTTTCTGTTGGTACACTCGTCTCGAGCCATTTAGAATGTTCAGTTCGTTGATGAGATGCATAAAAGTGTTTTGCGTTTTCGGCGATTTTCTCCTATCGAGAATAATGGATCAAAGAATTTGCATGAAATTTTGTGTTAAAATGAAATGAAGTGCGCAAAAACACTTGAAATGTTGACAGTGGCATACAGTGATTGTACTCTCAGTCAGAAAAATGTTTACAAGTGATACACATTTTTCACAAAAGGTCGAGAAGATGTGAATGACGACGCTCGCCCTGTACCCTCCAGCACATCTACAACTGATGAAAATGTTCAGAAGAAAATTGTTATGGAAAAATGGCGAATTAGTATTAGAAAAGTTTCTGAGAATATCAGCATATCGGATGGGTCATCCCATGCAATAGTGTGAACCACTGCCAAATCGCTCGAACCGTTTTCGAGATCAGCGCGCATATACGCACAGACAGACAAAAATTCTAATAACCATAGTTTCAGGTTATATTATATTGGTGAAGATCTCCAATATACTAGTTTTCCTCAAATTGCAATATATTTGTACAGAGAACGATCAGTTGATATTTCAATATATGTATTGATCAATTTTAAATTTTGAAATACTGATCTATTTGATTTTTACAATAGAATGATACAAATTCAATTATATAATCGAAATGGTTGTTGGAAAAATTTTGAGAAAAATATAGATGTAATACTCACATAAGAAATGCAAAAAAGAAAAAAAAAGTGATACAAGATGGGAAATATTGCAAAATAAGCCATTTCCAATAAAATGACTTTACTTTCATTGTTATACTGAACAAAAGTGATTTTTTGAGGAGGAAACCAGAATTTGGACCTTTTTGAGAAATTTTTTCCTTTTAATGAGTGATTTTTTTGCTGGTATCTTTTTGGCAACACTGTTTTTGACAGATCACGCGTGAATCGTGTCTT
>WOGR01003327.1:0-16036 GCA_015342045.1 Leptinotarsa lineolata
GAAGCACTTCCAAGCAAATGGTCGCCTGTTTTTTTTGGTAAAACTGGACATGCCGCAACCGTACCATTAGAATAACGCAAAACAGTCAATTTTGAGTGGTACACAACCATTTGTTTGCCAGTTGTCTTCCAAGAAATCAGGAAAACCAACCTCCGAAGACGGATCAGTCTTCACCACGACAATGCGAGCTCTGACACACATCGATTTGATGAGTCATCCGCCGTATAATCCTGACTTGGCACCGTATGACTTCTTGTTATTCCCGTACGTAAAAAACAAACTGAGAGGTCAACGTTTTTCAACACCTGAAGATAGCGGTTGCTGCATTCAGAATGCATGTTTTGGAGATACCTCAATCAGAGTGGCAAAAGTGCTTCGACAATTGGTTCAAACGCATGCAAAATTGTAAAGATCTTCATGGGGAATATTTTGAAAAACAGTGAAGTGATTTTCGATGATTAATATTTGTTTTCATTCTCTAATCCCGAAATATAAAAGGCAAATAATGTTGATGTTGAGTATATGTCAATTTATTTTCGAATAGTTTTCCAATTCGTGTAGAATTACCAAATGCTTCTGTATCAAAGAATTTTATTATATTTTTTTTGATTCAAAGTTTTTATTATTCAGGACAAAATTTGATATGCTTCTGACGTGCACTTGATCAAATTGCTGTGTTTTCCACATATGTGAGAGTCGTTTTATCACAATCTCCCAGAATTCACTACAAATAGGCATTATTACTTCAAATTGAAGAATTTCCAATTGTAAATACACATAACCAGTTATGCAACAGTATCTAAATATAAACCGTGGATGTTGCACAAAGCTAATTTGATATTGTTAAAAATCAGGTTGCTCCATGGACCAGGTAGACGTTGACGTAATTTCAACTCGCAAGATTTGCAGTAATCCGAGGAGAAACCGTGTAATTTTTCAAATTCTCTTTAGATGTTTTACGTTGTTATCGAATCGGATTGATTTCATTTCTCCGGCGTGGATTCAGAAATATTATAAGCGATAGGAGAATGTGCGTTGGTTTTTATTGTTGTATCGTTTATAGTTGTGGTTAATAACCTCACGAATGGAATCGAAAGCTTTCGATGGAAGGAGTAGTGAATGTGCCTGGTGACAACTAGATCAGTTCCTCTGTTTCTATTTAAAGTAGATATTCCCAAAATAACATGTGAAGGTATTAACAATATTCTAGGACAATAATTTCACTTGTGATTATCTTAAACAAATATTTATTGGGAGATGTAGCAGGACAATTGAAACAAAAGAATTCTGTGAATTTTTATTGTGTACTGTTTGAAAAGTTATTAAGTACTTTTGAAGGTATTTCGTAAAGTTTCAATGTTGAGTGATGCGGATCAGTAATGTCACGATTATTTCAAATGAACAATTGGGTAGAATGGAGGAAATAAGAGTAGAAAGTTTGGTTGTCTTTGAAAACGTAAAATAAAACAAAAAAATCCATTTTTTTTTAATCAAAATATACTGAAGTGAATCCTTCGTCAATATTTTGCATCTTCATTGATAGAAATAGTATTTATCTAGATCTGCACTAAAAAGTGCTTGTGTTATATTCAACTTATAGTTCTTCCAGCCACCGTGACATACTTTTGAAATGGAATATTGCAATGCTGTAAATTCGTTTCTAGTACGATTTTTTCAATTATATTTCCAAATTGTAAGAACTTAGGCAGTTAACTAATTCAATTCTGAACTGCTCGCAACAGATATTTTATTACTTTTCTGAGGTTTCATTGTCAAGGGACTAGTTCTTAAGAGAAACCAAATCTTTTCAGTTTTTCTGAAGTGATAATTTCTTATGGGAGGGTAAACTGCTTGGTAACGTAACGCATAACGGCGCCAGTATGTCTCGCTTCCCTTTCTCTCCACTTTAACACACAGCACTGTCCGTATTTCGGACAAACGATTCTCTCGCCTCTCTTCGCATGACATTTTATACCTTTACGGAAAGAGGCCAATCAAGAAGAAGAAGAACTCAGGTAAAAACCCACAACAATTCCATTTTTATTTGCACTTTGAATTTTCAAGACGTCAAAGTTTAGTTACAAGATGATTTTGCACTTTTCAGGGCTTTGAGGCATCTCTCCAATAGCTTTCTGCGGACATGAAAACCGGAATACTTCTAATCAGTGCCCCAAAAACTAAAAACTGTAGGTTGTAGGTGCGTTGAACACTTCAACTTTTGCTTTCATCACTAGCCAAAGTAACTTTTCGATGATTAGATTTTTTTAAACGATTATGAAGGAATTCCACTTATGCTTGCTGTGAAGCAAGCAATGCATTGCTTACACACTTCATATTTCTTGTTATATTTATTTCATCATCAGAATCATCACTGCTAGATAATGCTGAAGGAGACGTGAGATTCTCATGGATAAAAAGTTATTTAAGTTAATAGACACAGCACAGCTCTGTGTTTGTTGACGCTTATGAAATAAGGCAATAGAAATTTTTGAGAAACTGGAGGTAGTTGAACACAACAAGAATGATTCAGTATTCAGTATTGTGCACTCGATTACTCTTATGAATTTTTTCATGAATACCCATGAATCATGGCTGGGGATCATTCCATCTTTTACGGCTGATTCAATTTTTAAAAAATTCTAACGAGCATTCATTGAAGTGTTTTTAGGAGGTGTCCAGGGGGCTATGAATCCAAACTAACCGTTTCACCTCTCAGTCGTTGCGGGAACTTTTCCAGTACATTGCTTTCAAAAGTCTGGAACCTCGAGTTACTTCAGTTTAAATATATCTTCCTCCATCTCAAAAATCACCAGAATTTCCTCATATTTCTGAAAGTTTCGAATCTTTTCTGATCGAGCTTTTCATTATACTGTTTACGATTTAATTCTTCTTCTATTCCTACGACTGAGTCGTTGCACATACCACTGAAGATATCTGCCGTAGTAGCAGACGAAAAGTTTGGTACTTAAGGTTCCGTTGAATCACGGCTTACCAGCCCGGATTTTGTTCTCTTGAATTACCCAATATTTCTTGATGATTATAATGACATCGATGACTGGAATGATGAATCGGGATGACAACAATTCTAATTACTTTATCGAACTCAGCTCTTTGAATTACTTGTGGAATTCGATCAATTTTCATTTAAAGGTCAAGAATATAATAGCAAGTACTTGTGACACACCTTAGATTTCAGTTGATAAACATCATGAAACTATTGTAAACATTGCATTATGCAGAATGTGTGTCTGAGTATGTGAATAGCATTTACTTGAAGATGGAAAAACAATGTCTGCGAACTGGTCTGAAAGGCTTCATTGAAGTAATGGATGATTCAAAAACACAGAATAGAATTTTTTAGAGCTTATGTGAAACTTCTGAATATTTAGTAAATGAGCTGATTGTAACTGTCGATCTCAATCAGAAGTCAAGATGAAAGTGATTTTTTTCTTCTATAGTTTCTGCTTATTCACTAACATCACCACTTTCTGTTTTCGCACAACTTCTAACACTCCTACCTACTGCGCCATATGATAACAAGCGTAACGAAATTACATCAGACTTCTCTAACGACTTTTTGTGTCAGTGTTGAAATAACGCGAAAAGACAGTGAAAACAGATTTTTTGTTTTTTTTTTGTAAAATTTTTAAAATACTTCGTTTCTGCGAATGCGTTGATATCTTTTTGAAAACATTTTTCTACTTTTCGTTTCACAAATATTTCATTCAACAATATCGTTTTCGCATTACGTGAATAACTTTGTTTCCAAGTCAACATTCTGTGTCATGATTATTTTCTCAGTTAATGATATGTTATCTTTTCAAGAATAGAGTCTGTTCTGCTGACGAACGACACCTGTGAATGTGAACGCCTAAATGAATAATCGTTTATTTATTTCGGGCATTTTTAAATCGTGCCAAACGTTTTTTATTACATAGATTTGAAGGATTAATGACGACAGCTGAAATTATTCCACGTGTATACAATTCAATTAAGTGGTCAAACATTTGTTTTGACTCCCACGCCCACAGTGGTGAATTTATATCGTAAACAGTATATTATGAATACGAAGTTTTTTGATGAAATTTACGATGAAAGCAAAAATGTGCTTGAAGAAAGTAGACCTATCAGGTTTTTTGTACATAACCCTGAATTCAAACTCCAGGTTGCTGAAATTTTTCACTTTCCTGGTGGATAGTTCAATGATGACAGATGCATATGTTCTTTAATTTCAGCTGTACAGCTGTCGCCCCCTTACGAACGACAACCCTCAGAAGTCGATCTAAGGTATAACTTCCGATTCCTAGAACGGGTCGTTGAAATACTCCAATATGGAACTACATTTGGGTTACTTTTAGTGATAAATCTCATTATCAATATTTATAGTTTTTTAGTTTCAATTAAGCGGTGAAAATATAAGTAAACACTGGTTTTTTTATTGTGAATTTCATCAGTTCGGACTTCCATTGTCTAATATTGTATAAAATGATTTGAAATCCCTGAAATAACCAATACAATTGAAAATTGAAAGAATAGCTAAAAATAGCAAATATATTAAGCAAATAAACCTCAAATGAATTTACAGTGAAATAAAATACACGTGAAAAATTTAACAATAAAAACAAAAAAGAAATTAATACAATTAAAAGCGATTTCAAGCCACGTTTCGCGACGTTTCGATTGTTAGCATCCGCAGCCGTCTTCGGGTGATGACTGGACTAATTTCTCTGAGAGATGATTATTTATGGGTCTTTCGAGTACTTTCACTTATCCCCTCCTTCCACTTATCACTTATCTCCTCTCTCCGCTTCACCGGTTTAGCGAGAGATGACCGTTTGTTTTCTTTTCCTTGATTATGGGTTTCTATATGTTGCGTATCTTTACGCTAGCTTGGTTGAATACGTTGTTGGACAGCATATATGCGGCTTCTTTGAATTTCCTCCTGAACCAGTGTTCCTCCTTATGTATGATCTCAGCTTGGGACCCCTCGATGTTATGTTGATGAATCCAAACATGCTCTGCTTTGCTGGTTTCCCCCGCTGCGTGTGTTTTTTGTACTCGGCAATACGGACTTTCAATGGCCTCTTGGTTTCACCGATATAGGATTCTTCACACTCACAAGGTAACTGATGAATGCAATTTTCGGGGTTGCAGTCCGCGTTTGGTGGCCTGGTTTTTGTAAGGCTACTACGGATAGTGTTTCCGGATCTGAAGCAGGTTCTGATTTTGTACTTGGACCCAATTCTTCTTATCCTTTTCGATACTCCTCTGATGTAGGGAAGTGCAAGCACTGGTTGTGACGGCTTCTCTTCCTTGCGAGGTTCTTGCTGTCTTTCAGCCAAAGTCTGTTCCACCATCACTTTGGAGTACCCATTCCATTGGCGATCATTTTTGATGATGCCTAGTTCTTTTTCCAGACCTTCCTTCGTATTGCCCAAAGCACGGTCTACTAGAATGTTGATGATTCCTCTTTTAGTCGATTGATGGTGGTTGGATTCGTAGTTCAGATACTGTCCCGTGTGAGTGTGTTTTCGGTATACACATGTTTCCCACTTAGTGTCGGTCCTCTTCACCAATACGTCTAAGAAAGGCAATTAGTTGTGGACTTCCTTCTCCATTGCAAAAGTGATGAAAGGTCTCACGCTGTTATGTGCTTCAGGACGGCGTCTACTTCGGTATTCCCATGATTCCATACTATGGAGGTGTCGTCAACGTATCTCAACCAGACTCGGAGTTTCTTTTGGGCTTCTTCAATTGCCAGAGACAATTGTGCCCACTATACAATGTGTTTAGTGGGCACTCGGTTAGAATATGTGCCACTGTCAATTCAGTATCACATACATTATAACATAGGGACTTGTTCTTCTGAGAGTAGATAAAAGTGCGCGAGAAATGTGTATTTAGTACTTTGGCGTTGGCGAGATAAGATAGTTTGTGTTCGCCGTTCCTTTGGTGAAATCTCCAATCGTAATATGAATGGTTTGACTCTGGATAGTTTGGAATTGGATGTATCCTATTTTTATTGCCATTGTAATGTTAGATTCTTTTTCAGTTTTGGTTTCATGTCTTGGTAAATACTTTGTCAACCTTTTCCAACATTTGTTTGACAACTTGAGGCCTTTTTCTTCCAGTTTGTATCCGAGAGTCTTCACATGATAGTTCATTCTGAAGTTGGTTTCTTTCTTTCTTTGAAAGATTCCCTCATTCTCTGTGTGAAGATGAAGTAGAAAGCCAAAACCTCTCTTTCTCAAAAATTTATTTCTCCTAAAAATTTACTTATGTCAATTCAAACAAGATTCCCATGACTGTGATTGAATTGAATAAGAAATATATGTGTCATTATGTACTGTTGGTGTGACATAAGTAGACTTAACTCATTCGTGATGATATGAGTGAATTCATGCTTCATCTTGTAATGTGATCCAGGTTGGTACTGAAGTGGCAATGAAGCGAGTGTTTCATTCCGAAACAACGAAGTCCGCCATTTACAATGAAAGTGTTTCATATAAATGAAATTTCAACTATTTCGTTAGTATATTGTCTAGCAATTCTGTGAATATCTGATTCAATTTCATAACGAATATTTGAAGTACAGACTGAATAGGAGATAGTGTTTCATGTATAATTCAATGTTCTAGTAGTTTCTGAAGTACCTACTTTCTTTTACGTGTTATTCAATGTTTACATAAAAGTAATAATTTCGAGAGGGTTTTTCCAATTTATGTCTGAAAGTTAGTTCTTTGCATGATCTACATCTTTGTGAAGAGTTTATTCTGAAAGATTCCTTTACAAGATTCCCATAGTTTTTGAATTGAGATGGAGAAGCAGGAAGCCAAAACCTTTCTTTCCCAATAAATAATATCTTCTAAAAATACACTCCTAACAATTTTATCAACTATTGTGTTTTTGAACTCATTTTTTGAAATAAATGAATGGATAAATCGATTGAAAAATTGAAAATCAAACTTATTGATAATAATACCAACCATCAGCAAGAATTTCCTGGTCCGACCATTTGTAATCAGCTATAAGATAAAAGCTAGGAATCTTATCGAAAGCCAATCGAAGACAATCCTAAAAAAAGTTCTCTCCAATCTGGGCAATTTATAATCAAATCTAACCACAGTTCGTAAACTTCGCCTCGGCCCTCGAACTTTGAACGATATGTTACTTATCTGCTCAAGAGTTTTTCTTCTGCAAGGTGACTTATCTGACCAAATGGAAATGTCATCCTGGGATTTATGTCCCCGAAGTATTGGATTCGGGCCTGAACTTTTTGTGCTAATAGGACTGTGTTTCATTGGGGTCACTTGAGAATAAATATTTCAAAGAAATGTAAGAAAATCTTTTCAGTTTGATCTTTTGCGCGTTCTTCTGGGAGTCTCAATAACGAGAAAATTTCAAAGGTGAGGGAAATTGATTTCGGTAATTAAAAAGATCAGTAATCGACAAGATGTACTGACATTTTTAATTAGTGCCGCCGAACGAAAATGAAACAAAACCTGCATTAGGAACTGTTTCAAAATGTTTCAAAGACACAGTGACATGCCGAGTTTGTATTGAACAGCAACACTTTTTTGGTATTTAAAACTTTCTGTAGAAAATATTTGAATAATAAAATTTACTCATCTGTCACATACATTCACTCTGTTCTAACTCGGAGGAACATAATTTCCACCGAAAAATTTCACATGGATATATGGTTTATCACTGAACTCAAACAAATTAGATAGATACTTATGCCGATTTAGCATAATAATGTATGCTGCATTTGTGAGATGAAATGAGTCATTTCAATAGAAAAAATAGTATCCACATCTGCCACAGTTTGCCTGCTGAATAAAAACATAGTATACACTATTCAATAATCAATGATAATGAAACATTTTTATCCAACAACATTTACAGAGTCGTTTTAAATGATAGCAGCTGGTTAACGGAAAAAAATTGAGTTTTTGAACAAATCTGAACAGATGAATAATATTATTAATTACAGTCCTAGCACCCATACAGAAATTGAAAGTATATGAAAACATAAATGGACTTACAATTATCATTGAATATAGGCTATAGATTCATTTTTCAATTCAACTGATGTTAAAAAGGGAATATTACAAAATTCACAAATTTCACTGAAATTCATGCACATTATGGAGATCGAAGCTTCAAGCATGGTGTTGATTTGTGGCCGTTCACGAATACAAGTGCAATTCAGTCTATATAATTGTCTAGGCACATATACCGGGTGATTCTCTAAGATGGCTCACCCTTTTAATTTTTTTATTATTGGAGATTGAAAAACGAAATTTGGGGGTTCTGTATTATAGTTCAATATACATTTTTTGACATAATAACTTCTTTTGCCGTACTTCCGATTTGACCGAAAATGACCCTAACTTTCGATTTTTAGATGGGACATCCTACATATTTTTACTAAATACAACAATACTTCACTTGTCAATATTCGACAAATAAAATCATTTTTATTCCAATTTCTATTTTTTGATCTAAAATGCCATGGATCGTTTAAATCACTTCATTCCTGATCAAGTAACATAGGAAAACTACGACTGTGAGGCTTATGACTTCACCGCCGTTTTGACAATTATTTCACAGATGCAAATATGAATTTCTCCAGGTAACTTCATTTTTCAAATGGAAAGAAGGTGGCTCGTCAGCTTTTTGTAAAAGATCATTTTCGTACGAATAATTCGACGCCACACACTTTCACTTTATTTTCTCTATTTTTCTGAATAATTGCAAAAAAGTCGCAAATTAGTCCATTAAGGTTATAAATTTTCAAAATGGCCTCCTTCTTGATCGCGGCAAAGTTCCACTTTTTCAATTGTTGCGCACATCACATTGATTAGCTGTTCCTCAGTGATGTTCTGGAATGCCACCCTTACTTTATTTTCTAGTTCTTCACGATTAGCTGATGTTGTATTGTAAACCTGATTTTTAATTGTTCCTCAGAGAAAAAAATCTACCGAAGTAAGATCTGGTGATCTAGAATATGAAAAAGAAATAATACATTTATGTAAAAATATTACAAATCAAGAATGTACGTCGCAGGCCACTAAATAAGTGTCAATCCACTTTTCTGGGAAGGTGTCGTTCAGATGTTCTCTTACGACTTGAGAATTGTGAGGTAGCGCTCCATCTTGTTGAAAATAGATATCAACTTGGTTAGCCAGTGGCAAATCTTCAATGAAATCGTTAATTTAATTTCAAAGGAACTGTGAATATCTTTCCGCGGTCAATTGTCGGTCGAAAATTATTGGCTCCAAAAGTTTTCCTCCGATAATACCCATCCAGCAATTGAAAATTTCCTTCTTGCATCAGATGTAAATTTGTTTGAGACCAGTTTCTTTCATTATTTCTAAAGTACGGCAAAGTAAGTAAATACGCCAAAAAATGTAAATTGAACTATAATATACAACTCCCAAATTTCGTTTTTCTATCTCCAATAATGAGGGCGAGTCACCTCAGAGAATCACCCGGTATGGTGATATACGATAACAAGTATGCAGGAACACAGTATATGACCCTCATTTACAGCATTTTTCTCAATTAATTTTTGATAGGTAGAATTAGAACCTCTGTTACAAGATGAATATCAATAAAACACGTTTTCCACACCAGTAACAATACACTATCTTTCTAACTAAGCATCTTCAGAAGATGATAAAAAAGTATCTCCCGATGATGCCATCTTGTTTGGCGAAAACCTGTCAAGAGACAGTGTTCAGATGTGGAGAAATTTATTTCTTCTGTATCTCAAACAATGAGAAAATTCGGCACATTTCCTGATAAACATTCAGGTGATTGTTCAATTTGCAATATCAGATTTGGATACCTTCTTCAAATTAAACATCTGAGCTGTGTTTTCTTTATGATTTTTGAATACTTTCTAGTAAAGAATTCAATTCAATACCCACAAATCGTGATGAATTTATTTCAAGTCGATTCAATCAAAATTTGGAGTTTCTGATGAAAAAATAGACTGTCGTGTGGAAACTTTTTCAAAGGTTTCAACAGAAAAAGTGAGTTGAACTCAAACAACTTACTTAGCAAATGTATTTCAAAAAACCAAAAAGCATTTTGGTAGAACTAACCAGTGTATGAATAAAAATCTATAATGAGCATATTTTTTGTTAGAATTTCAATTGAAATGAAATTGTATTACTCAACGTTTGCTTCAACATTTTTGTTAGTTTTGATGCACTGTTTGGAACCTTTGGTGTAGTTATGAACCTTACTGGAGTTTTAACCCAACACCAAACCATTATTTTTACCACCTCGACACCTGTTTCGATTACCAAGTGATCATCTTCAAGAGAAAGATTAAACTTAGTTTGATCTTGGTGATCGAAACATGTATCGAAGTGTGAAAAATAAAGGTTTCGTGTTGGGATGGTTTCATTTTTGTATTATGTTAAAAACAAATTTTACTACACTTCTCTTATATCGACACTAAAAATACTCTACCATTTTATTGTGAATACTTGAAAATGTCGTCCTCATTTTTTATATTTTTTTTCAAGTTAACCTTGTACGTTCTTCTCAAGGGCGGTACTTATGTATGAAGTGAATTTTCTTTATATTTTTCAAAATTATTTCCAATTCATTGGGTGTTTTACGATTCTTTACAATATACAGAATAGGCCAATTGCAAACAAAATATGGTCGATTTTTATTTTGAGAAGAAAACTTTTCGAGGACATTTTCAACCATTTTATTTTCACCACTTCTTTAGGGTGCTATCTTACTCTTAAATCTCAAATAGAATGAGGGCATAAGTGAAAACTCGTTTGAAAAGTCATCGAATTCTGTTTTCAATACTTTGAACTTCTTTGAATTCAACGAAGTGGGTATCAAGAAACAATTTTACACATTGATTATAAATCAACATTTTATAAAATTTCATGAGATATTCTTGTTATGCCATTTTTATCTCAAAACGAATTCATTTTTTCTGAGCACAGCTTTACAAAATGAGTAGCATATGAAAATCAAAAATATATTCAGAAATTTCGAGTTTGAAGTAGAAATTTCGAAAATAAGGTTCATATGTCAAACTCAAAATCTTGATTTCGGATTTGAATTCATAAATGAACGGTTGGAAAAATACTCATTTTATCGATTTCGAGTGAGGACACGCCTTAAGAAGCTATTGTATAGCGAATCACGTGTTGCGTTTTTGTAAAACTGTTTAGTCTTTCTTGAAAACGTTATGGATGTTCTTCAAATATCGGCCGATTCCATCACATACCGTACTTTACCATCAAACTGACAATTCGTATTGAAAAAGATAGTTTCAAATGAAAAACGATAATGAAAACATAAATTCGAAAAGTAAAATCAAACGTACCTACTCTATTATAAATGTTTAATGTAAAAATTTACATTTTCAAAATTTTCTCACCTGATAACGAAATGAGAGTAGTTAGAATGTCAAGAAGCTCTATGTCAAACAAAACTGTAAGCAGCTGGTAAAAGTAGTAGTCCAATTTTCGTTTTGTTAACCATCATCATGGGTTCATATCACACCTACTGCAGTTTTTTAATTTTTTTTTATCACCAAGGAGCATCTTATTTCATAGGTTACTTCTTGGTATGACGAGTATTAATATCACTTTCATTCAGTATATCCTTTGTGAATGAATCCGGAATGTTCCATAAGTAGAAGAAATATTGTATATTACTCGCGAACAATGGTTATTACTCGTTCAGTTTGATTACGACAAAATTTATTCCGCCAAGTAATTCCATATTTTTTGCTCATTAGTTGATTCAGCGAGAGTCATATCGAAGCTCCATTTGTTTTTTACATAGTCAATAGTTGACTAGATTTAATAGCGAAAAGTACGAGGCTTTCTCTTCTACTTCGAATTTCAGTCAATCATGTTGCATTTGTATAAAATTAACTCGATCAGAAACTTTTCAAAAAGGTTTTTCATTAATGAACTATTCTCTCAATGATAGAACGTGGTAATAGTATTTATATGCTGCCTAAACCAAGAATATTAGATTCACATACTCATTTCACATACATATAGCACAACCCTTGCATAACCATCTCTTTTAGTTGAGTACTTGTTCAAACAAAGTATTTCATGTGAAACTATGTAAGACAGAAAAATTCCTCACCCTGGTAATATTGTATTGCAACAATGAAATTCGTTAAATTCCTGTAAAAGGGATTTAATTCAAAACTACTTTCAGGGTTGATTCGAGAACGATGAAATAGTTTTCATCACTGCGAAACTTGCTGAATTTTGAAAAATGTTGATCCTTCAACCTTTTCTCAATAAAATATACCTACTGGTTTTGAAGTATTAACAATTTGAGAAATATTTTAATAAAAGTATAAACCTTTGTGGTTTCTTCGAAATAACATTTTGGAGAGTCAGTTTCATAACATTCAATGGAATTTTCACCGATTCTTTGTTCATCCAGAAACATTTTTTTGTTCAATAAGATATTCAAGCAGATGAAAAAAATGTTTGGTATTTCATTCATTGTTGTACTATATAAGGTGCTACATATTAAATTGCAAGAGGAATAGTTAATCATTGGTCGAAGAATATCAGATTAACTTTAAAGAAAACCTATGAATCATTTTGAAACAGTTACCTACTATGGTCTCTACTTCTCATAAATATATCAAAAACGGACCATTCTTAGAGGAAACTCAAAATGTATGTTTAGGTTTGTAGATATCCCTTCCTACGAATCCCTGTGAACTAGATTTTCTAAAGATACTCAACAATAAAATAAAAGACGTTTATTAGTCAAACAGCAAATTGTCAGTATAAATAAAGGAAGCACAAGAATCGCCTTTTTTCAAATATTCCTCAAATCATCTTTAGCACACTGAAAAATTTGTTTCTATTAAGAACATTCGACATCATTTTTGACCCTGTGGACTTTATTCCGATACACTGAACACTTCTTCCTGTCTACCCAATTGTCCAGAGAGAGCTTTGATATTATCCAACATAGTTTTAGAGTTATACCTACCATATGATTCCTCTTCCAAATCCCCTAAATCAAACATTGGCAACGGAGGTGGAAGGGGCATTGGTTTATCAGGAAGTAGAACACCGATCTCTTCCACTCTCACCTCAGCTCCATCGTGCTCTTCAACGGCACAGCTTTTATTCTTGTTATCCAAAATTGTCAAATCAAAACGAGGTGGTGACTTCGGTCGCTTGTCGATTTCATCATCATCGTCTTGACTACCTCTTTTTTTCTTGGCTTCGATAAACCTTTCATGTTGTTTAAGTGATTGTTTCAACTCTTGAAGCATCAAATTCAGATAAGCTCCAGACTGGTCCTCAGGTACCTCTTTTAAGGGTACCTCCGGAATATCTTCATCAACAAGATACAGTTCAAAGTTCTCTTCTACAGGCTCTGTCCAATCGTCATGATTGATTTGTTGTAGAGTTTTGGTTAGAGTTCTATCTTGCTCGATAGAAACATGCTTCTTTGTGTAAAGATTTTCGTCAGTTTTATTGGACAGTATTCCGTATAACCTACAAAGAAGATCAAGTGACTCATAGGCACTGAAGGTGTGATTCCTCAAATCTAGTAAAACCATATTGATATCGACAGTATCATCTCTAGAATTTGACTCCATCATTTCCAGAATATTCAATGACTTCTCTGAAATTATAGATAAATTATCAATAACGGATCCTAATGTATTATGAAGTTCGGATGAGATCATATTTTTTGGTTTTTTCCTCTTCTGCGACTTATAATCTGTCCACTTATCAACAGAACAACGTAAAATATGAAACGATTTATTTCTAGCTTCAAAATGACGTTGAAGATGGTTGAAGATTTTGGGAAGTTCTACGTTCAGTAGCTTTTTTAAATTATACTCATTAAATTTTTGGGAGATCGAACAAAATATTACGCCAAAATAGCTGAGTAACTTGGAGGACAGCCAAATGTGAAGATCTTGTACCTTTGAAGCCGAATCTAAACACTTTGCCAAGTCTATTGAAATTTGTTCCTTCGGATATAGAGTACAAAAGTCTTTGATATTATTGAAATCATCAGTGAGATCATCGGAAAATGTAGAGAGCACCTCAAGAGTATTCATGAAGAATTGAAAGTAGTTCCTTTCATCTTCACTGACCACTTTGAAAAAATCATTAATTTCTCTACTGTGAAATTTCGATGGGCATTTTTGTTCAACTTCTAATCTCGTTTTCATATACCGTATTATACTAATGTCTAGGGAGTGATTTTTTTTCATTATATTCACCAGTTTGTTCATGAGATTGAGTCGATTCTTCTCATCTCTAATGCCTTTCAACTCTAATGCTGCAGCTATTATTGTGAACAAGATGGAAGGAATAACAATCATTTTGGTCTGTAGCTTTTTCACCAGTGATAAAGAACATAAAACTGATATCACAGATGCAGTTAGGTTGAAAGAAGCCTTGTATTTTTTTATTGGAGGAATATTGTTATTCACCTTGTATGTGTTGAGAATAATTTCTAGATCCTCATCCAGAAGCAAACCTGATTCGAGTATATTTTTTAAGTACATATCTACCAAACAACTGAACTGGTGGTGTTTCTGAAGTTCCGCCGACATTATGTTTCCAATCTGCAAATAAAGATGGATACTATTAATATATTAATGATGTTTCAAGTAATACTAATAACGAGATGCAGAATGTAGATAACCTCAGACTATTCGTTCTAGGCGTATTGAAAAAGTATAATATAGCCATATAAACGAATGAATCCAACACACAACCTGCTTCCTCATACCAAAACTACAATACTCTCATCAACGCCCTTTTCACCAAGTAGTTGTCATCGAACGATGAACTATATATCAGTATATGGGTCGGATTCTTTCCATGCCATAGGTTTAAGTCTACCTTTCAGTGAATGGAGTGAAAATAGACTTAAAAACTAGCCGAATTTACCTGAATCACGTTTATATAAATGAGGAATACTTATGCCTTCGTAGATTTTATCAAAAATCCAATTAATTTGATTTCAGATACATATTTGAGTAGTCAATTCCCTCATCATTAAATTTGTAAAATCTTAGACAATGAAAGTCGTTACATTATTATTTGGCTCCAGATTTTCATAATAGACTGGGGTTTCTGAAGAATTCAATACGTTAAACAAAATTCTCTTCCTCAGTAAAATTTGCCTTGGAAATAACAAACAAAATCAGTTCCTACTCAATTTTCAATGATACCGTATATGTCGTAAAATTTTTGTAAATGAAGTGATTGTGTTTTCACAATTTTACATTTTTTTTTTATATTCTACAATTTCTTGGGAGGACCGCCAGTGGTGTCGAACTCATACTTTTGAAAATATCCAATGCTCTGCAGTCAAATTTTCATTATTGACTGCCAGACTTTTTAGCAAAGTTGATAGTTCAACAATATTTTAGAAACTATTTGATTAGGAGTACTATTTTTCAAGAGAGGTTCTTTCAAAGTTGTTAGATATTCCCCTACATCAAGAAAGCGGGCTGCTGAAATTTCAACATTTCAACTTTAGATCACTGCTAATAATGAAGGACCATTTCTATCATTATTTCAACAAGATTTTTATGGCTGGGATTGAATTAAATAAGCGAATGTCATAACGTAATGTTATCCAGATATATGCTGGAGGCAATAAAACAAGTGTCTTATTCCGAAACATCGATGTTCGCCATTGAGGATGACAGTGTTCCATGTAAGTGAATATTGTATAACGTCCCTTTGTATGATATCTGATTCAAATGCAAAATGATTGTTTCAGTTTAAACTGAATGAAATACGAATATGTCAAGAGCAATTTGTATTACACATTATTCGAAAGTTACTCCATTCGACCCCTGTTAAGCTAGCAGAAACACTTCAGAATTTTACATTTATCTTCAGGCCATAATTTAAGGCTAATTTTGTACTCTATTCCCGAATTTATTGCTCTTTGTTTAACGTAGATATCATGGGTTCTGCTAGCTTAACGTTAAGCTAGCAGAACCCACCCCAAGAAAAAA
>WOGR01003328.1:0-16035 GCA_015342045.1 Leptinotarsa lineolata
CGTTTGGATCAGTGTTCAGCCTGAATTGGCTTTCCATTGAATCCGCGAAGGCTAAGGCTTTGTCCTCAGTTGAATATGCGACACCGCGTGCACCATGTAATGGTACTGGAGCTTCTCTCGTCTTTGTTCTATTCCCGACTAATTGCCAGAGTGATTCATCACCGGGTTCAAGTCCCAGGAGAAATTCAGTCCAACGTTCATTTCTGAATTCAACGATAGCGCGTTTCACTTCGCTGGCTTTGGCATTCGCAGACTCTTTGTCTCTGGGAAACAGAGTTCTGTGGTACCTTATTCGAAGACGGTTTCTTTCTCTAATTAGAATTTTAATACGTCTTGAATATTCATTATAGGATTTCCTTGTTTCCACGGTAATCGTAGTTACCGCTGCTACAGCGTTTCTTATGTTTTCCTCGAAACGTGTAACCGCTGCGTCTAACGCTTCGGGGGTTTCGGGACGTCTCTGTATGACGGGGATTGCTTCCAAACTGACTGAGTGTCGAGGCGCGATCGTCGCTTTTATAGTCTTGGCCTCAATCTCTAACATTCTCAAAAATACTCTTATCGACGCTTTTGATAAATAAAAAGCCAAAATAAAAGTAGAAATACAAAAAATGCGGCGTAAACCACCTGGACTTTACGTTTAGAAGTCGCCTGTTCACAACTATATCGTCTAATCTCAGAGGCGGCTTTAATCAAAGGGACTGGCTCACAACCAGATATCTGCAGTGGCGGCATAGTAAAATTGTATAGTACGTTCACCCAAATGGCTTTCATCGGATTCTTTGGAGTAGCTGAACGCCGAACGTAGCTTTGTCCCGAGAGGCGGCCCGTTTGAGTCGGCTAAGCAAAGTATTCCAATCATCTGAATTAACAAAGTAACATGTGGTGGGTGGTGACTAAGTTCGACTGCGCCTCATGAATTGTGATACGCCGCTTCAAAACGGTCCACCAGAGGGAGGTTTTTTGAATTCGTTTTTAATTTCTTGTGGAACTCCTATAGGGGTATCGCGGAACCATAGAGTTTCACGAAACACTCTTAGAGTATGGCTGGTCTATCGAATCTTTGGATACTGCGATGAATGAGGGTAGAACGAATATATGGCAGGAATTATTTTTTTTTCACGAATTCCAACAGAACCCTGGTTTTAATTCAATCAACCAATGAAGTGGCAAAACTAAGTTTCTCATGTTCCAGTTTTGACAACATCAGTAGCTAGAACAACCTTTATTTCATACACAATCAATCAAGTACAATCCATTTGACAACTTAGCAAACTTCAATAAACTACACTATGAATAACATATAAAAATATCACTACAAAAATCGAAAACCGTTATTGAAGAATGACTGGGTGCTCTTATTCTGATGGGAATCCTATCGAGGTCAACTGCAATGAATCCATTATCCCACATATCTCGATTATTTGAAGGACATTCCATTCAAATTGAAGGGGTTATATTTTTTAGGAGTGATTAGAGTTACTTCTTTTTAAAAATGATTGCTTCCTTCCTTTCTTTGGAAGATTTCCACATTTTTTGTATCAAGATGGAGTAGTAGAAAGTCAAAAACATTCTTGCCAAAAAAAGATATTCCATTTGTTTACACATGATTTTCTTTGATTCAGTTCAATCACGATGTTGAATTGTTTTTCATTTCTAAAAAGTATCCCGTTTTAGGGAATCACCTAACTATTCCATCTCTTTATATTGAAAACGTTCTGGCCAGCACACAAAAATAAGGCTCAATATCGATTGGTTATTAGATCCACTCGCTGAAAGAATAACCTAAGGGTATCTTGTCCTGTATCTAATTCAATTAACAGCTCAGTCACCTATAATGAAGTCAAAACACATAATTTTTCCGACTCACTTAAAAACTACGATTCGGTTGACCAATTCGAAATGGACTTGACAAATCTTCAAATTCAATTGACGTATTGAACATGCCTTACGTTATTTCTGCAAAAAAGTTTATTGTGAATCTATATTCAACTTACATTTATCAATACCTGTATTCCATGTTGTCATTAAACATACTCGTATGTTATTATGTTTCAGATTTGTAGATGATTTTGTCAATGAGATAATACAAATCATATAAAGGAACAATTTGTCTGACTATACGTGAAGAATGAGATAATATCTTCAAGAAATATTTTAATTGACGGACTGAAAAATACTTGACTCACATACATAGTCTTATGAATATTCCATCATAGATGAAATACATATTCAGAATCTGTATGTCAGATTTGAAACGACCTTCATTAAAACATTTGATTTGAAACGATCAATTTCAACCAAATCTTTATTTAACAAAGAAAACGTTTATTATAATTCATTACGGCAATTTTCGATATTAATTTCAGTCTATTATCATGCTTGGAGAAAGGCATGACATTCCGTAGCACAAATTGCTGATTTCATTAAAAGCCAATTGCATAACGTTTCGCGAACAGAGTGGTGCACTAATGAGTTGAAGTTTTTAAATTTCGTATGCTGCAAAGGAATGTATGCCAACGCTGTTGTTCTTGTTTTCAAAGAGAACGCACCAATGGACCAGAAAATTTTCATATGTCTTGGGGACTACTATCAAAAGTAATTTAACGTTGGTGCAGACAAAACCGTTGAATATTGAATTTGAGAAACACTTATGTAACATGAATAATGAATCCCATCAGTTAAATAACAACTTTGATTACATCAACAAGGGCTGTGACTACAGGATGATACAATCTGATGCAAATCTTCTAATAATTTTTGATATTGAAAATATTCCTTCGAAATGACTGCATTCAACTGGTTTACAATCATAGAAACTATAGTTTGAAAGTTGTATATTATGATCCAAAAGTCATCGGATATAAGTTTAAATAGAAGTATTCAGATAACGTACTACCCGATATATTCCAAATTTTTTGTTGCTGTAGGTATCTGCAACAAAGCAAATGAACAAGAAAATATCGAGGAAAGAAATTGGGATTTTCAGTTGACCAGTTACAAACGTCAATTCCGTACGACCAGCGACTCTAATAAATCTGAACTTTTGAAAGTTTTGAATTAAGCACAAGTAACTCACATGGCACTGTACCCCAAAATGAGTCATTCAAGTTACTTATCGAGTCCCAAATTCCCACCGAAGATTTTTATAATCTGTGGAAAGGATTGAATGCACGTCAAGATTTTCTCAGTGAATATCTCTAGAAGAGGTATTCAACTATTGATATAAATAAATGAGTTTCCATTCTATGATACTTTTGAAATTCACTTCAGCTAGTAGCATTAGTTGATCTCTGTGGAAAAGATAGATAGAAATTGATTCAAAAGATTGAGTTCTGCAACGCGAAGATTCATTGGAGATATGAGCAAGAGCTCTTTCTCAGATTTCTCAGCAGAAATTGATTAGTAAATGAATAGATAATAAAATCATTTTTGAATATACTGAAAGTGGGTCAAATCAAATGAGTGTATGAATGTTTTTACGTTCTGTAATCGCGAATTGTCATGAATACTTCATCTTGTGATATCATCGAGATAGGTGTTGATGAGGTTATAAGAAAGGTGTCTCATTCCGAAACTTTGATGTCCACCCTTCAAGATGACAAGATTCTGTGTGAGTGAAATTTTATATCGTACCTCTTTCATATGCATATTGTGTAGTTTTCCTATGAATGATATCTGATTCAATTCCGAAATGAATGTTTGGAGAACAAACAGAATAGAAATAACGGTTTTTTGTTTATTTTAATATTTAAATAGAAGTAACTGTTTCGAAAGTATATTTTCTTTCGTGTAATTCAATATTTATATGAATGTAATTGTTCCGAAAGGGCTTTTTTCCAGTTTGTATCTGATAGTAACTTGAATGAATGATCTGCATATCTTTGTGAAGAGTATATTTTGAACATGATTGGTTTCTTTCTTTGGAACTTTCCCACAATTTTTTGTATAAAGATGGAGAGATGAAAGCTAACAAGCTTTTTGGAAATAGTATCAAAACTTCACAGCTAACAATAGTAACCTCACATCTATTTATGTATTTCTCTTCAACCTTATTCAGTTCAGAAAAGTCAATATTATCAACTAGTAACCAGAGACAGGATTTAGGGAAATATTGGTCCAATAATACCACTACATGATTATAGAACAAGTACAGTGACACTCACTCAACGAAGTTTCACGTCAACAAAACAAAAAGATGAACAAATAGACAAAAATGTGTTAGCCATCGTATTTGCAAGACAAGAATTTAGTTTTTGCGTGTATCTATCTATGTTAAAGTATATACTAATCACAAACCACTAGTGTCAATATATAAAAGATTTTATGTGCGTATAACTACCGTACAGGAGTGTTCACTTCTTTAAGGTGGTTTAACCGACGTTACAAAGGATAAGATTGAGATTATCGAATTGAAAACTCTGTGTGACGTGCTAACAGTCCCGATGACAATGCATACTTATGCTGTAAGGATTGGCTTCCGACGAGGGATCTCCTCAACGATTGACAGTAGGGAACTGAAATTTTGCACACCCATTGGGGTATGGATGACAATTAGTGGGTCCACCATGAAGTTGTTGCCACCTTCAGGGTTGACTCCAAACCAGAGAGCTACTCAACGGTCGGCAGTAGAGACTTGAAATTTTGCATACTCGTTCGGATATGATAGACGGTTGGTGAGTCCACCATGAAATTGCAGCCACATTCAGGATTGGTTTCGAACCAGGGAACTCCTCAACGGTCAACAGTAGTAACAGGCATAAAAGGCATACCACGATTTGTGTGATTTGGTGAGATGGGCGTCAACAGCATCAGTTTGCAACCTGTCTGGGAGAACTGTGTTTCGTCAGGCACGAGTGAGCTTTATGCTAAAACAAGTGGCGCATATATTACCAAATTATTATCCAAGTCAAGGTGAGGGCGTGCCGAAGACTGAGTTGCATCAGGGTATGAAATAATATCGTGAACGTACCGCCTCAGGGCACCTGGGCGAACTCTGTTGTATATTAGCTCTTACTCTTCTAAATGAAGCTCTAGAAGGGTTGTCGAATATTTCTTCGGTACTCGTGGGAACATAATGGGGAATAAAGAAACAACAACGCAAATAAAAAGAAGGTTAGAGAACGGCAGAAAAATTTGACGAGTAAAATATGAGTGGTATAACAAAAATAGAAGATTGATTTTGATTCAGGTGAAGTATTCCTGTTTTTTTTGGCCAGATAGGCAGTGGAACAAATAAAAATATTACAAAAATTGTATTTGCTTTCTATGTTATTACGGTATTGATGTAGATTGTATATATGGTGCTTGGCAATTGGCACAGGTGATTAGCACAAACTTGTAAGTGGCAACAAAAACATTTGAATCTGGTTTTGCGTTGGCGATGGTATTGTTGACGATATAAAAGGCTTGACCAACGATTAGGTGTTTGTAATACACAGGGACCTTGTACCTACGTTTGAGTCGAAAATGGCTTAAAACAAAAGAAAGAAATGGAACCGGTGATTGAATCGGTTTGAAACTTATTTTAATCAATTCAGCATGTCGTTTCCATGGAATACCTGTAGCGGCACGTTTCTAGCGCATGATATTCACAAATATTGTAAAAGGTCCGTACGGACCTTCTCACTGATCGGAGGGTTGGGAGCATAGCTCCCAAGTTAGGGCAGAAAAAACTGCTGATCAGCGAGAGGCTCGCTTATGAACGGTAAGAGTATACAACTTTCAAGTACGGGCAGAAGATACGGCCCAGATTGAAACTTTTAACAACACCATTGATATATTCTGTGATCAGATATGCGAAATATGCACTAAAAGGTGTTATCCGACTCAAGTGGTAAAACACAAAGTATATTCAAATCGCAGTTCATAACTGCCACAGAATTATCAAGCAAAACTTTATCGCTATGTCACCGTTGCAATGAGCATCTACATATTGAACCTATCAATTTTCTAATCACCTAACGAAATTTGATTGTGAATAATGATATTTGAATTTGATCAACTAATAAGATTCAGTGTCAGTGCTACGCGATGTAAATTTGAGTAACGTTTTTCTTTGAAATTTTTACTATCAACTTATAACGTCATTACACAATTTATATGATGTCGCGAAATTTACCTCTGTAGCTCAACTAGTAACTCAAGTAACTTGATCTGATTGATTTTGATTAGAAAATAAACTAAGTTCAAACTACGTAATACGAGTGCTCAAATCTCGTAGATCTACCTGTGTAGATCAACAAGTAACTTGATATGATTGATTTTTGATTAAAAACAACTGAATTTAAACTTAGTACTACGAGTGGTTGAATCTCGAAGATCTACTTTTAAGATCAACTAGTAAGTTGAGTAACTTGATCTGATTGATTTCAATTTAAAAATAGCTGAGTGCCTAATTCTCGCGACAAATTTCATATCATATAAATTGTGTAATGACGTTATAAGTTGATAGTAAAAATTTTAAAGAAAAAAGTTACTCAAATTTACATCATGCAGCACTGAGGCTAGCTCTCACTATTCAATTGAATTCAAATCTCATTATAAACAATTAAATTCTGTAAAGTAATTGGAGAATGAATAGGTTTAATATAATTTGAATCTCATTTTTATCTTTTCAGGGCGTGAATAAAACCTCTTTTTCAGTTTTTCAAATGTTGATTTATTTTTTTTTCAATGAACATCTCTATTTCTGTTGATGACTTCAAAATAAAAATATATCATTTTCATATTGTTTCGAAGAAATCATTTCAAGAATGTGAAAAAGAACTAGCAGAACAGATGATGCAGCCATCAAGTGAATAATCACCTCCTTAAGAACAATATAAATTATGAATCTGCCTTGCACCAAACTCTTGAACAGCAGAAGTAGGGAAAATGAATTTTGTCTGAAACGGTCAGCAAACGATCATGCCAAGCCATAGGTGGAAAAGGCCATATGTATAGCAAAATGTATATAGTTAACCCACAGATTTCCTCATATGGAAAGTATGCTGAATTCATTGACTTAGAAATGATATACCTTGATCATTCGACATTCCGAATATCGACCAGTCACCTGGAATATCTTCAGTATCTTGTTATGGATACCATTCAGAATATTTCATAAGATGATCCACAGGTACGATTCTGGAGCTGCATTTTTCAACCTAGATGGCTAAATGTCACCTGAGTGAAATGTGAAAGCGTCTTCTAATTGGTGAGTGCAATTTGTACCCTGCATCTATTACTCCTGAGAACTGAAAGAAATAAATTAGACAGACGACATCAAAGCGACAATAAAAAAATCAAAGCTCATATCGAACAACTGTAGGATTATTGAGTTGAAAAAGCATGACTTCAAGGTAGTCGCCAAACTACTCCGTCACAATCCTATTTTTCAGAAATTTCAGGATCAGAAATATCAGAGAATGAATTTTGAAAATTGATACACCATATTACGATGAATACTTCAATATGAATTTTCATAATAATCAAGAAGGATTCACAAAACTAGATCAATTATTATGAATGAAAAACGTTTTCATGATTACTCAAATGATATATTCGACTAGAAATAATAACAGTAGAAATATGCGAAAAAGCAGAGTCAGTGAAACGATTTTGAGTAAGAATTACTTTATTTGTCAGCTTTTTAAATCTCTCATGATAGATACTATGGATTCTTTTTTCATACTTACATAGATATACATACTTCTCTTCAAGAGTAATATGATGCTCTGGAATTGAATCCGGGTGTTTAATGATTGTTTTCAGTATTGATTGACCTATTATTGATATAGCAAATTATCTCTCAGATAATAACAAATTTTTAATAAATGTTATCGTAAATTCATCTTTCACTCGACTGTTTTCCAGCCTGAGATTGTCGATTTAAATCTGAAGCCGACCCTGGATGTCATTATTTAAACTGAAAATTTGTTTGAATAGTGCTAAAATATACAAAATAAGGGGATCCCCTGTTCATATATGTGTGAATAAAGGATAGTTATTGAAAAAGCAACAAGCGTAATTGGTGGGATTCCTACTATACGGGAACAACTTCGTTCATTGTAATCAATTATGTTCTGAGAAACGATGATTATTAAGTAAAATAATATTACCATATTAATAAAGTCGATAAGAAGCCTCTCTCAAAATATCGTTAACTTATAAACATTATAATGTTGTAGATAGTAAACACTTATAGGTTTTCCATTATTTTTCATTCAGTCAGTATTCGGTTGCCAAACAAACGGTTGCAGTGTAGCTTACCTACAGCAGGTACGATTGATAACAGTTTCGATGAACAAAACAATTTGTGACGATTAAAGTTGTTGACGTGGTTTAGAATACGTTCATTTCGAGTTTGGAATAAGTGATATTCTAGGCGAACTGTTATTCTTTCAATCATAACGACAGTAAGTTAGACCTAATTTTCAGTGACAATTTCTATTTTGAAGTTATCTGCACTTGCGGAAAATTTCATTATATTACATATTTACAAATTCATTCTTCTTCTAGAACACAACTGTAGAGTTTTAACTTGAAATTGTGATAGTTTTCATAAAGATATCAGTGTTTGACTTATGCAAAAATATTCAAATGCTTTTTCTACTCAATTTCTTAATTTCATTTCATTATCGTTTGCCTAACTGAATCTATCCTGATGAGTACCTTGATTTTCATTTGTTCACTATTCAATGAACTGTTTTGATGGAGATGTTTTTCTAGTCAAGGAAATCAGGTCTCGCATAGTTCCATAGCTCCAATTCAAATATTTCCATATTTCTTCAATAGAAAATCGTTTTTCACAATGAATCATGGATCATTAGGTATCGTTATCTTAGAAATAATAAAAACATTTTTCCATGAAAAGCAAATGTACGAAATATTTTTTGAGGATATCTAAAAATTTTTCGTGAATATTTTCTATTGATACATCACCAACTCATATTTTTATTCTCACCATACTAGTTTGGTTATTTTTATTCATAAATATTCATTTTGAAGTTCACTCTAGAAGATGATGGTGAAGATAAATAAGTGTCAAATTCAAGGGGGTTTTCGAATCACTCCAAAAATTATGTCGTCAATAAAAAATGTATGATTTTTAAAGTGGAAGTAAAAAATGAGATTTAGCCTTTGCCTTCAGTTGGATGATGCACATGAGAAGTTTGGGAAAGTGAAAATACATTCCGAATGAAAAATAGTCAGAAAGTCTAGTAAAGCTTTCATGCATTCAGATACGATTGGGTTCTTTTCTAACCAAACGCCGTGAAAAAAAGGGTGACAGAAAAAAAGGAAGTATTTTTAATATCGGGAAGATGACCTATATATACAAAGGTCACAAATTTCTGTGAAATCAACAAACGTCAGTAAATTTGTCACGCCGTACAAATCACTTGTGCATGTGGTAGTTAACCTCCTACCCTAGACCTATGTGAGTTTGGCAATTTGATTACTCATAAAACTCAGTTATTTCATCACTAATAGCGACTTTTGTTAATAGGTCGTATATTTTGGGTGCCGCAAATTTCGGAATCAAACATTTTTGTCATACACTATGTATTTTATACTTGTCGATAATATTTTGTTAACAAATTATGTATCTCAATGGAAAAAATCTTCTCATTTGGAATACTTTTGAACAGAAAGGTACCAGGTACTCCTTAGTGGAAAATGCAATATTATAATGTCATTTGTGGCCGTTATTAAGGTTTTATAATAACACGGGAAATCTTGTGATATCTCATTTGATATAGATCTTTCAATTCTTTATACAACACTTTTTTTCAATCAGACAAGCCTATTCTGCTTAATTAGTAGTTGCGATTTCTACAAACCAACCATGAATATCATATTTATTCAAAACTTGCGCCAGTATATCTCAATATATATTGAAAATCTTCATCATTCACTTTCTGGTAATACTGAAGTAAATTAACGATTTCAATTCTTATATTTTGGAAAGTTTCTGAGGTAATTTGGATAGTTATACTATTGAACCGTTTATCCATGGAATTGATAGTATTTGAAAATAATTCAACAGCCCACTCAACACTTTATTCAAGAAATAATTAGGTGAAAATTTGGGAATAATTTAACATATTCAGACCATGCATTGATAGAATGAATATAATCATTCCAGAAAAAATATCAGACAAACCCAAATTAGTTTTCAACGAATGTTACGTTTCAGCAGATGGTAGGCTAGATCTGGAAGGTGATAATTTTCATAATCGGTGGATAGGCAGACGTGGTTTCTCAGAATGAGCCGCCAGAACACCTGAAATGACTCCTCCAAATTTTTCAGAATGAAATATTATAGTGTACGTAACACAAATGCATTCTATTCCAGAACTCACAAATGACGTCAGAGGCGCTTGGAACGAAATGACTCCAGAATTATTCCAAAATATAAGAAATGAATCACTGAACAGACTTCAATATTTGTCAGGAATTGAATGTTGAACATTTTAAACATTTATTGGGATGAACTGGGATGAAGAAAACGATTCATTGAAGAAATTGGGATTCCTATCATACAGGATATCAAAAGATACACTTACCCACTGAAACAAGTTGATAGCGTCCCATCGAAGAAGGATGATGTCTATACATTGAGTCAATAGAAACCTTTGATAAGCCAATTTGCATGCTGAAGTAAGCACGGGTTGAAAAATACTATCTGAAAATTTTAAATGTGAAAAATTTTGCTGAGGTTTCTAGATATAACATTCGTCCTCGCAGGCAATGTATATACCACTGATGTATACCACAGTAGCAGATGGAATATTTGGTGTAATTTCCATTCTACCACTGCTTCACAGCTTGGATTGTATATGTTCTTATATTGATTTTGAAATTGTATACTTTTTTAACTTCTTCTCCTCGTTTTACTATCCTGTTTTCACAGAAAGTGTTTTAGTTTCCGTTCTCCCGTTATGCCATAAAACTGCTTTCAGATTTTGTTTCGAAGTGTCTGAGAATGAACATCAATCACTTCATTCCATTACAATTTCAATTCATTACTTCAAGTAGCTGTGGGATATCAGTACAATAACAATACTTCCTTTCTCTTGTGAAAAATCATGCTCAAACTTTGTGTACAACGTAATTTCATGATTGTGTTTCATTCAATGAATTCAATTATTATAGACGATAACCAAGAATCTCCGCTTCAGATATTGATAGATTTGATTCTCGTATGAGATTATTCAATACTGCCTGGCCAATTGAAAATGCGTTTATTTTTTTGAAAGAGAAATATCCACAATCACTATGAATCAATATAACTTTAACATTTTCATCTCTCCTGTGTAGCTTCCAGACAATAATAATTCAAAAATTGTTGAAGGTCACCCGTTGATCTTTTCATGTGAAAATCATGTCAATAGTACCACAATTGGAAAGAGTGTGAACGATGAGTCAAAACTATTTCAATTGAAAAAAATCCCTCCAAGAAAAAATGGATACAGAAACAATTTTAAATCCAAAATTGAGTCAGTAACAAAAGAAACATCCACCTCAATTTTTATATTGAATCCTGCGATGTATTTTTGAACCAAGAGTAGAAATAATTTCATTGATTTCTTTACACAATACCGATAAATCTTACTGGAGTTTTATCCCACCACCAAACCGTTGTTTCAACACTTATTGAGAATGATCACTAAGTGATCATCTTCAAGAGGAAGATGATCACAGTTAAATCTTTTTCTTGGATATGGTCACTTGGTGATCGAAACACGTGTCGAGGTGTTGAAAATAACGGTTTGGTGTTGGGATAAACACCAGTAAGATTCATAATTACACCAAAGGTTCCAAAACAGTGCATCACAAGTACAATACCGGTAAAAGAAATGGAATGGTATAGGTACGTTATCTCCCCATGACTACACAGACAACTGTGAAAAAGTGGACATTTTAAAGCTCCCTACTTTTTCTGTTGTAGTGGTTAGTCTGAATGGTATTTCCCGGGTTTTTTGGCCGTGATCTGCTGGTTCTTGAGCCTGGCGTTTCGTCTACTACTACGGTGGACATTATCGAACGCGAAGAGGTAACGGTCGAGCACGAGTTGTTTTAAACGCAGAAATCACAATTTCAAAATTTAATTAATCTAATGAATCAATCCTACATGCTACGGTACTTTACAGGAAAGGAAATAGAAAAGACCTGAATAACTGCCGCCAAATTTCATTACCTTGTTCACTTTCGGAACTGTATGGAAAAATGGTGGCTAGTAGAATAGTGAATTACTAATATACACATGCAATAATCAACATGGATCAGGGAAAGATCGTTCAATAGAAACCGCAGCCGGAGTTGATGCCAATGATTTTGTAATAAGTAAATGTCAATGGCATTGACACTGTTTCACCAGATTTTCGATATATAAAGTTAGAGAGGCTTGGGTTTCCACATAGCATACTGATTTGTTTGAAATCATGTATGAGTGGTCGGCATTTGACAGTCAAATACAACAATATCATGTCTAAGGAATATGATGTGACATCAAAAGTTCTTCAGGGATCAGTACTGGGACCTTTACTTTTTGTGATATGTGTTAATGATCTCTCAGAACATGTTGATAATAGTCACATAACTATGTTTGCAGATGATACCACAATGACAATTTACGTCATGGTGTGGAAATAACTTGATATTAAATACTTCTTCAATGAACTTTTATAACAGAAAAATAACATTTCAGATGAAGTTGATCTTATTGATGGAATAGTGATGTCACATTTTCTAGGTACCATGTAAGAAAAATCTCTGAACAGGTATCTGCAAGAAACTTAATGCAACATTTTTCGCGATTGAGCAAATTAAATTGTTTGTAGATTGAAAAAACTGTCAAGTATATATTTTGCAATAGCACACCCGCATATTTCCTTGAATATAATGTCATGAGGATGCGGTTGAGATTCCAATAAACTATTTATGACCGAAAAACGAATTATGAGAATAATTTTTGATATGGATTATCAGATTTCTCAGAAATATCAAGATTATTTATTGTGCAGTTTGAAAAGTTTATTTTAGGTCCTACTGATCTGAAAATGGAAGAAATATTCACATTTATTCATTTCATTATTGCTAGCCCCAATAGAGTTCAATATTGTATCGAGTTCCTCATCAATAAATGTTTCTATTTGTTCAGGTGAAAATATTTTAGATTTTTTTCAACATGTCTTTAGGACTTTCGCTTCAATGAAGTTTGAAGCAACTTATCTTCAGAAATGTCTTTTTCATGGTTGATATTTACCAACGCTTTCATTGTTGAATAATGTGTCCATGTACTAGATGATTTCATAGTTTCCATAAATTCTTGAAAAGGATCAGTCAAAACGTTTTCGAAGAATGTGGAAATGTTATCAGTATTTCTTCAATCCATAACCCGTGTATATATAGTTTTCTGTACACTTTCTCAGATTTTCAGGGTGAAATATTTTGTACGGCACTTTCTGCTTTTTCCGATATGTGTAGAGGAGTCAACGATCATTTTTCTATATCGCTGATATCAGACATTTTGATAATATGATTATCAAAGTTAAGCTATATCCTATGAAAATTTAATACCTACTGATTTTGATAAATAAAACAATCAGATAGGAATCTAGGACAAACGTCGAATGCGTGGTAGCTGCAAACCTATTTTTATAAGGAAAAATAATATATATTATCAGTCACATGCATATTCAATACTATCTGATTTTACAATAAATTATTGAATTCAATCAAGGAGAGAATACTTACTATTTCTTACCGTTTATATTATAATATAATATATTATTCATCATCAAAAATTGATCTTCACATGATTCATAAAGTAGATTGCTAGATAACCAAACTGGGTTCACAACATCATGACAATTACCGTTTTCAAATTAGATCAACAACTTTCAGTGTCGGGCAAGTAGCAATGAAAATTTTTCAATCCAGTAATGTAATCACAATATTGAGGTTTTTTAAATTCATCTTTTTGATTGAAGGAAAATGTTTGTTTTTTGTATTTGTACGTGCTGACAATGAATTTGAAAGGAGTTGAAGACGTGATAGCAAATGGTTGCTTGAAAATACCTGTTGCTTAGGAATCATTTGAATGCATAGTTGAAGGCGAAATAGTAACTCAAGTGATATTGTGCGAAATATATGATTAGGAAGATTTTTTCTGTTCTGTTTTCTGTCAGATTTTTTATGCCTGAAATTTCGTTTACTACTGCAGTTGACATTATAAAATGCGACACAACATTGGTAATTGTTATTTTCATGCCTGCTTGAAAACGTTTCCATACATAGTATATTAATTGAAAATACATCTCTGAGTCTGACATTTCAGCTACTACTGCGGTATACATTATTGAAAGTGATGAGGCCACTATCGTCCAACAAACTGGGAAATTAGCTTTGACAGAACACTATTAATTGATGTTTGATTGCCTGTGGATAAATGTATCGTAAATGTAGTATGTCCATCGATGATACATTTTCATATCATAAAATATCATAATCTATACAAGCGTCAATACATATTTTTGTTCGTTTCCTAATCCACGGAAACTGTAGGTTAATCATTATCGCGAGTTTTAATGGAACTGAGCTTATTCATTGAATTAAGTGAAGAAATTGGACATAAACCTCCAACCTCTATTCCTTCGTGCCATTCCAGTATGCGAACCGGTCGTACCACGATAATGGTGTTGAATACGTAACACTGAACATTTAGAATGCGAAATATAGGTAAATAGAGTTAATACTATGCTACCCGTTTTTTAGTTGCACTATGATACTATATTTTTCACCCACATCAAAAAAGAAAAAAAATTAGTGAAAGTTATACCCTACAAATTCTTTCAGATCTGTTTTTGTATCGTTCATGAACCAGTTGGTACTTGTACTCTATATTCATACCAAGTGAACAGCGTTCTTTCCGAGAAATCTTTCGCAGTTGTGATATTGTCTAGATAAAGATAATGTTGCAACTGCATAAGAGTTAGTTTTGAGAAGAGCCCATTTGCAAGATGTGGGTGTAGGAGAAAAAGAAAATTAGAAAAATTGTCATTCAGAATCCAAACAGAAAATAAGATCTTCACTTCGCACAGGCACCGCTCTAAGAGCGCATTAAGGATTTTTTTGTGGTGCTTAGTTTTGCTCGTTAAAACAATTCCACAAATCCTTGAAGAATACTTTATAGGGCACATAAAACGTTGACTACCTGTTTGTGTACCTCAAAAGTATAACAAAACATAACATAAATAGTATGGGTTTCAGAAGTGTTATGTGGTTTAATATAACAGAAGTATCAATCAGTTGATTTGTTTGACTTTTCTTATTCTAAAAATGATGAGCTTTGAAAATAGTTCGAGCACCACTCTCGCTTTGTGGACATTTAACAGAAACTGACTCTTGGCATAATGGTCTATCTGTACTAATATAACTGAAATCAGTCATAATGGAATATTGACAATCATACAATGATTACTTCTAATCCCTGTTTTCTGATAAAAATAAAAACCTTACCTAAACAGTAATAATAATGATGATAATTCGTTCATTTCGCTTGTTGAAAAGTACATAACAGTGGATAATTCTATCAGTACAATAACAAGGAAAACATCATAAGATTCGGTGCTTTTCATATACATATATTCACACAAAAGTACCTATCTAAATATTTTAAAAGAATTGAGATAAAAAGATGAAAAATATATGTTAACACATAAAAGTAGCGAAATACTCCAACAGTAAAATTGAGGATCATGGTTACAATTGAAAAGTTCAAAATGATGGTAATGTCGAATAATGACAAGAACGTTTTCATTTTCATTTTCATTTTTTTTTATTATTTCCTTGTTAAAAAGTACATTATCATACGTACAGTGACGAGGAAAACGTCTGAGGGTAGAACACGTTACAGAGTATATAAATAAATGAAAGTTGATTTCGTCACATAGTTGTGATATTTTGTCATTAAAATATAAAAAACAGTTTAAAATTCCTCAAGTGCGTAGCAATTTTTTTCAATTAATGCCTTTTTCAGTCTTGATT
>WOGR01003329.1:0-16034 GCA_015342045.1 Leptinotarsa lineolata
AGAAAGTTTTTGGCTTTCTACTACTCCATCTTGATACAAAAAATGTGGGAATCTTCCAAAGAAAGGAAGGAAGCAATCATTTTTTTGAAAAAATGAATTACCAATAAACATAGATGTGTAGATCATTCAAAGAAGTAACTTTCAGACACAAAATAGAAGAAAAAGGCCTTCTGAAACAGCTACTTGTTATAACACTTCAACGAAGAATTATCATCATTTGGTCAAGTATAATAAAAAAAATATTTTTTTTTGTCCTTAAAATTTATTTCTGAAACATTAAAAATAATACTCCTGTCTTTTTTTGTGTACGGTGAGTAGGGTGCTTGCTCGTGAGGGCCATGGGTTAAATCCGACAGATAAGTATAAATATGTGAAAAAAATGATAACAAGGGCGCCAAGTAGTTTCTTGTGCACCGACTAGCCTAAACCTGAAATGAAACTACTAAACAGTTCAGATACCGAAAAAAATGAGGTGGAATACAACAAAGGAACAAGAATAAAAACGTTGAATGTTGCTTTCCCAAAATACGCCTGTTCAACGGATTTATTCTCAAATTATACTACAAACTAAATGCTTCCACAAAGGCGAAGACGAAACTATTCAGAAACACCTATTCAGCGAGGTTCATTGCTTTCGTAAACAATAGTGTCAGGATTCCGCAAAAACAACACCATAAATAAAACTTCTAATCGGTACTCATCTAGCTGCTGGTGATGTTTACATTCCTATGGCCCGCTACTACGCAAAATCGTCAAAAGCTCCTAATTTCACGTCTACACCGTCGAAATAGGAATACCACCATCCATATAATTTCCAATATTTTGCGGATCAGTCGCTACGTACAAGACAATAAAATTCAAAAAGATCTGACCCCATCCACTTCCACGTGTTCTCAAAGGTAGCATCACCCAGGTGAAATTACGATTTACCATGTCAGAGAAAAACATCTAAGAAAAGGTATTCTCGTAAATGATTGATTTTACGATACATCCGCGCGAAAAAATGACAAAATTATACGCTTACCTCCCAATGCTCGACTGACCTAACATTTCCGGAGATGTTTTCAAACGGTCCGAAAAAAATAATTCATTCGATAAAATTCATCTCAATCGATAATAAGGATATTGCAAGATCGCTCCACAGCAGAATTACCCAATTACAATATCTCAACAAGGTACGGCAGGTTTATATCGGTCAAAAGACGAAATTTCATATTCGAAAACCAGAATCTGCCTGAAATCAAGTCTTTCGAACGTTATCATTCAGTTTCACTCACGAATGCCCCAGAGCGGACGGACGAAAAAAAAACCTTCCTTTTTTTTCTTTCAAAAAAAAACTTATCGAGTCGGCTGGAACTATATATCGGATGTTCCACAAATAGAGTTGTTCTAATTCAATATTCAGCGTTCAACTATTCACAACTAATCATAACAATACATAACAAATGTCTAGTAAAGCTAAGTATTCTTCAAGATGAATATTTACATTTTTATAAAAATCTTCTGCAGTTTGCCACCAAAAATGTTCAGAAGTTATGGATGGTTAATGGAATTGTTCAATATTGTGATGTCCACATATCAATTTGCTTTTGAATGGAACAATGAAATAGAAGTTTTTGTGTGAACCAATAACATATCCACATTTATACTTATTTCCTCTGTCATGTTATTGTAGAATCTGAAAAATGAAATGAAATAATAAGTTAAAATGTTTGTTGGCTGATGTGAGATTGTCTCACATAACGGTATTGATTTTTTAGTGTGGAAAGTTGGATATTCGTTCAAAATAATCGTATCCCGAAGTACTTCCAATAATAGAAAGCTTCCATTTTCTAACTCGTATGGGTATTAACATAAATGACTTTCGAAGTTAGCATGTTGTGAATTTGTGAGATAAGAAGAATAATGTACAACAAATATAGTTGTTTCTTCGACATCACTACTTCAACTACTGGTAGTATTAAGGGTGCTTTATATTCCAAATGTATCACGAGAAATTTTCTCAACTTGATAACCCAAGCATAAAAAATCGGGATAATTTGTTTCTCCACTACATTTGAAACATTTAAGTTCCACTGGTAAGGGTATGATGATTGCACTTTATTGATAATGAATACCGATGATGCAACCTTCGAGGTTGCAGTTTGTTTATATAATTGTTTGTTGCATTTTATCGATAATGAACGATGAAATGTGCTCATTTTCGAAGTTTCAATTTGAATAATTATTATGTATGAACAAACATATTATGATGTTTTGAAAATTTATATAACCTCTGAGGTCGTTGTTTTATCAACTGGTGGTTTATTGGAAAATAATTCAACCTTCACGATCACAATTTGTTCACATAATCGCTAACCTCGTTGCATTTTGATAATAACTATGAAATAAGCCAATTTTCAAATCAACGATACTTGAATAATTATCATAAATATGTGTTAACAGAGTAGAAAATGGAATACGTTATTATTCAATATTTTTTATTGACTGCTTTCCTGGTTTTCCGAATATTTCAACAGAAGTTCATGTATCAAAAGTTAAAAAAATGATGTAATAGTTGATCTACAAACTGGGCAATTATAACATGTGATAGAGCAATCAAAACATACTAAATATTTACATGGTATGGACAATATATTCATTTCTCGTTCTAAACAAATTTTACAAGTAATACTTGAATTCTTCGTAATCGAAGTACAGCTATTCTTGTCGTCTGTTGGATGTTGACTCCCTTCATTTTCAGATGAACTGAATAACTCTTTTTTTTTGAAAAACATACAATCCGGCTGCCATTTTAAGTGGTTCTTCAGTGGATCATCTCCAATTTGCCCATGATATCCTTCAGTGTGACATTTTTGACATATAACTCTATCACTTTCACCTGTATAAATGAAACCAGTAGCAGCAAGTTTATCCTTCGGAAAATTTGACATCCAATTATGGAATGTTTCAAGTCCATCTTCATAATTTTCAAATATCTTTCATGTATTATTTGCATGCGTGCTTCGACTTCCATACTTGTATTATTATCAAATGAGAGAGTCAAGCAATTATGTTAGCTTCTCGTAATTCTTCAATAATGGAATTAATTTCGTTTTGGTGGCATGAATGACCCGCAGCTTCTGAGGATAGTAGTAAACGTAATCTGTCACATAGTTCATTAGGATCATCCCATCTGATATAATCTATTTTATTGTTATTCACTTCCATAAACATACCTTTTCCCGATATTCCAGTTATTGGAGCTATTATATTTTTATATTTTTGCAATTTACTACCATCAATTTGTTTATTTGGTTAATACCTCCGATGAGCATTAGTTTTTAAAACAATTTATTAATAATTATTTTTTGTCCTGTTTGGTGAAATTTTGAGGATAGTTTTTGAAAAGTAATTCATATTGAGCTGGTGTTCCTTTATATCTTCTATTTTTAACGATTACATCGAGACCATTGATATACAGTTTCGATTGATAGTTTTTCAGTATTTTCATCGAGTCGTACACCATATTTGTGATCAAACTATTTTTTGTCTACATCATGGTGCAGCCCATTGATATACTTTCTTGGAAGAGGATCATATTGATCCAAATAATTAATAAATGATGTTTGTGTAATATCTTTCAAACGATTAACTTCGGGTGTTTCAATTTCTTCTTTATCTTCAGACTGAATATTCTCCACAATAGATTGTTTGGTTCTTCTCCATCAAAAGGTGAGGTATTTTTGATTTCTGACCCTGAATTTTGTGATAGTAGTTTCAATGAATAATCGACGTGGAATTTTGGGAGAAATCTTTTCATTTGTTGGAGTGTGCAATACGTATTGTTGTATTGGAGACGATTTATTTGGTTCAGATGTGGTTTGTTGTTGTTCATTTGGTTGAGGAATTGCATCTTGTAATTTATTCTTTATATTTTTCAGATGTTTTGTTATTGGATTGAACATGCTTTCATGTAGCAATTCACCATGTTCCGAAAATTCTAATTTATTCTCAAGTATTTTTCGTTTATTAATAAGCCTTTTTCTCAGTTCTATGTCTTCACTTTTCATTGTTAGGAAGAATCAGAAATTCAATCAGCTTCTACCAGGTCTCGAACCGGTTTGAATAGGTCTCAATCAGGTTTGAATCAGGTTTGATTCAGGTTTGATTCAGGTTTGATTCAGGTTTGATTCAGGTTTGAATCAGATTTGAACAGGTCAAAAACAGCTCTCAACAGGTATTGATCTGGTGAGGTGGTTTGAACTCGTTTTTATTCTTCAATGTATATGAAGTGATCGAGTTCTATACGATAACAAACTTCATTGATACAACGATTTTTGAAGATAGATATTAATTCATAAGGTTCTTGCCAAAATGAAGAACAAATCACCTTGAAGGTATCAAAGGTCATATCAGTTCCTACATGATCAGTATAGATGTGTCGCAAGTTCAAATCATCTTGTTTGAAAGCAATTAAGCAATTGGTATTGTCTCTAATCAAGTGTTTGGGTATTTTTGCATAACTCTGATTCGAATAAAATGCATGTCGTGACATACTGAAGTATTCTCTTATAATTTCCTCATTATTACAAGCAACATTATCAAAAATTAAAATCGAATTGCAGTTAGCTTCAGAAGGATGCATTATATTTTCACGGGCACTGAACGCGTGATATCGTATTCTTTTTATTGGTTCGAGTAAATGTTCTGAATACCTATATTTAGGTTGATTTAGGGATTTAGAATACACATTTATATTTTCAAATTTCAAACCATTTCCATGCTCTGACAAATCCACCAATAAATTTGTTTTACCGCAGTCAGAAGGTCCAACATCTCATGGTAGATGGAAATAGAATATCATGCTTTTTGAAAGCTTTCTCTGTTTCGAATATATTATTAAACTGGTAGGGATATTTTCTGTGGGATAACTCTCATACCTTCCATATCCATTTTCAATAAAATACTTGAGGTAACTGAAATTATAATCAGTCAAAATTAAAACTTGTACCCAAAAAGATCGAATATGCAGCGTTATCACAGTGGTGATGAATTAGTAAATAGTGTTATTAATAATCTATCGATTGACTTGCATATACCTGGATATAGATATTGCGGACCGGGTACAAAATTACAAAAACGTCTGGCTCTCGGGCAAAAGGGTATAAATGGTTCAGATTTGAATCGAAGACATGAAGCTGCATATGTTTTACTCTATGGTACCAAGTGGATTTCGAATAATAGAGAAAATAACAAATGTTATCTATTTACCAATCAACACCAGACATATTGATGAGGTGGTACTTAAAATGAACGATCAAAAGAGTGATTTAGTCAATTTCCAACGGGAAATGATGACAGTACGACTCCATCTTAAAGAACAGCTCTAAGATGGTATTCTTATATAATATCAAATTTATACCATCAACGACAACATATAGTAAAACCAGAAACTCTCCTAACGAACGTAACACTTCAAGAGGTGACATTAAAGAGGTAACATTGGAAAATAGGCAGTTTCTCAGCTCTCTAGGTTTTCGAGTACTTTGAAAAAACGGCTGCTTTATATGAGATTTGGTGTAACCTAAAAATCAGCATCAATTCAAGATTCAGACGGATTTCACTACTTTTCAAGTGTTCTTGTGGTGGTAGAAAAAAAAGACAATTCAGATACCAAAAACGAAGAAAAAGGAAAATGAGCTTCAATATATTGAATATTGGTGAACATGTAATGATGGATAACTCCATAACCAATTATGAAATGCATACTCATCCACCATATGCAAATACAATATTCAATAATTCTGATGAAATAAGAATTCCTATCCAAACTCAAGATATATACACATTACCATCTAATAGTTATCTCTATATTGAGGGACGGTTAATTTATGCTGAAAATAAAGTGAGTAATACAATGAAATTCGTAAATAATGGTGTAATACATCCGTTTGATGGAATACGATATGATATTGGAGGTATCGTTGGAGATCGTGTCAGAAATCCAGGCATTACATCAACTTCGAAAGGATAAATTTCCTTCAGAAGTAGCGAATATGATAGATATAATAATGCCTGTTGGAATCATTTGTAGGATCCAAAAATAACCGATTCTAATGGTTATTTCAATGTGTATATACCTCTCAAACATCTTTCAGAAATCAGTGAAGATTTTAAAACAATAATTGTGAATATTCGTCGAGAGATGGTGCTCATCAGAACAAGTAGTGACACGAATTCTGTAATATCTACGAAAGATACTGAAAAGCCTAGAATTAATCTAACTGAAATTCCCTGGAGAATTCCTCATGTTCAAGTTTCAGATGCTGAAAAGTTACGATTACTCAAGTACATTGAAAAAGGACGTGATTTGGAAAGTGCATTGAGAAGCTGGGAATTACACGAATATCTACTCTAACAACAAACAATGACTCATTCTTGGAATGTAAAAGCTTTTAATCAATTGAGAAAATCTCGATTCATCATTGTAGCTTTTCAGGCCTAGAGAAAAAGTCATATCAAGAAAAACATCAGTCATTTCGATCATTGTAATATCACCAATATAAAACTCCAACTCAATTCAGATGTATACCCTTACGACGATATGGATTTGAACTTTGAGAAAAATCAGTTCGCATTACTTCACGAACTTTTCGCTCAGTTTCAAGAATCCTACTATTTTAAAAATTCTGGAGAACCGTGTCTTACATTATCCAAGTTCCTCAATATTGCACCTATATTCGTTATTGATTGCAGTAGACAAAATGATAGCTTGAAGGTAGGAGTGCAAGATAAAGGACTTGATTTCAAAGCCAGCGAAAATATTACTGCAAATACATCAGCATTTTGTTTAATTTCACACGATCGTTTACTCAGATATAATACCCTTACAAATTCTGTGAAACAATTCTAGGGGTGAGTTATAATCAGTAGAATAAGTTCCGATGAAAATGAAAATAAAATTCATCATATAGTAACCTGGAGTTTTGCCTGAAGGTGTGCATGAAAATGTTATTGGGAATTTTTTGCCTTCGATAGAACCCGTTTCCAGAGACGGATTAGGCTCAGCGCCGCTTCTATAGATCCGATCCTGGAGAGTTCTCATAGAAAAAAAATTTTCCATCAGAGATTTCGAGAAGATGGAGCATGAAGAATTTCAATAATTTATTGTTTTTTCAAATTTATCTCAAATAATGCTATGAACTATCAAGAATCGTTTTGATAACAGAAAGATATGGATAGATCCATTGCATTTGCACATATTCCATGTTACAGAGTGTGTTCACTCATGAATCAAGTGTTTTCTCGTATATTACCAAGAACTTCAGAACTGATGTTAAGAGAGAAGTTGTAGAAGAACTTCATAAACGACCTAGAATCGATTTCAAAAGGCGAAAAGTAATCATTAAGGGTTTCGATGATCTTTTCCAAGCTGATTCAGTTGAGATGATTCCATACTCTAAACTGGATAAGAGATTTAAATATATTTTGATTGTGATAAATTGTTTTTCAAAGTTCACCTGGGCAATACCTATAAATAATAAAACAGCCAAAGCTGTCTCTGAAGTCATGGGAGGAGTTTTACTTAAACAAACACCAAAAAATTCACAATTCACAATTCACAAACCAATTCAGGTAAGGAATTTTTCAACGCAGAATTCCAGAAGTTGATGGAAAAATATAACGTGAATCATTATAGTACGTTCAGTGAAAAGAAAGCATCAATAATTGAAAGATTTAATGGAACACCAAATTTATGGATGTATACGAAATTTAATTTTCAAGGTAACTATCAGTGGATGAATGTGTTAAATAGTGTCTTGGAAAAATATAATAATTTCACTCATAGAATCATTAGAATGAAACCCGCTGAAGTGAGTAGAAGAGATGAAAATGAATTACTCCACACAGCTTATAATCGCATCAAACAAATCGATTCTAGTAATGAATTCAAAGTAGGAGATCATGTACGTATATCCAAAAGTTGAGGAATTTTCGACAAAACATATTTTCCAAACTGATCTACAGAAATATTCATAATAAGGATATACAATCAACCAATCCTATAACTTATTTACTGAAGGATAATAAAGAACAGGATATTTCAAAGAGCAATTACAAGAAGTGAAGTATCCTGATGTATATGGAAAAGTTTCCGTCAAATAATTGGTTAGGATTTGATAACAAACATAATAGCTGGATAGATGAAAGTAATATTGCATAATCAGTATCAGCATTAAAAATACTCCACAAGTTGATTGATGACTTCATTGTTACGGTGACATCAAGTGTGACATCATATTAATTATCGATATGCAAAGAAATTGCAATTGTAAACGTTGAAAATGGGGTTTGGTATCATCGAATGATAAAGTTAACAACAGACAGTCCAGTCGATATAATTAATCCAACTGTGGAAAAACACATAAAATGGTGTACGAGAAATATACATGGATTGGTATGGTATCATGAGCAAAGTGATTTTTCAGCAGCGATAACAATCCTAAACTTTGAACAGATTTCAGAGTTTATCAAGAATTGTATTGGGCCTGAAGCTTGTGTTTTTGTCAAGGAATGTGGATAGAAACAATGGTTGAGCCAACTTTTACAAAATGAAGTTCATGACTTGCAAGATGAAGGATGTCCTACAGTAGAAAATTTAAAAACTTCTCTCAAATCTCACCACTGTATGGATCATTCATATAATAATCTCAATTGTGCACTAGAAACTGTTTTTTTTTACTAAGGTTACTCCATTATATGAAACCTTTCTGAATTCTTGTCATTATTTTGTTTATAATAATGAGAAATAAAAAGAGTATTTTCTCAATTCTTGTTTTATTTTTCTTCATAATTTATAAATCATATAACAGCTTGTGATTCTTGAAAAAGTGATTGTGGAGCGTCATCTTTACAATCATTTATTTCTATCGGTGGTGGTAAAGTCTCCCTTTTCGACATTTCTGATTTTGAGGTTCTTGGTTTTGATTTTTCTGAAGGTGGCGGTGATAGAAGAGAGTCATCATCAATATCTTGTGAGTTGGAATCAAACCTGCTCATGGCCGTATTCAAAGTAGACAACTTTCTATCATTTTCAACTATAGCTCATGTGATTCTCACGGGAAGGCTCCCAAACTTCTTATTCAAAGTAGTCATCTTTGGACTAAATGTCAAGTAGTCAATAATACAGTCTTCCGATTTTTCAATTATCTCCTTCACCCCATTTCTATAACAAGGAGAAAATTGTTCAAACACAAATCATCAGTAATGAGAAATAACTCACTCAAAGTGTAATTATGTTTGGTATGTATTTCAAATAAATTACAATACAGACCTCACAATGAAACCAGTGGAAACAAAAAATAATATTTCACCTGAATAACTGTTTGAGAACAATCATAGCCATATTCACAGGAGACATTTGTGTGTTTGTGATGGTAATTATAAGAATAGTTGGAGTAGTGCTCATCTTTTCAACGTTATAGTTGTAACTAGAATGATTATATTTTGGTATCATGAATTTATAGTGCAAATTTGTTATAAAAAATCGTATAACAGCTCACATATCCATGGTGTGATCACAAAATTTTTATTATGTAATGAGTATGTTACAAATTTCAAGCAACTAATTAGATTATGAAGAAAAAAACTTCTATTTTGATGCCGTGTGTCATGACCGCGTGGCAATCTTCAATCGGTAATCATAAAATTATACATATTCAACGATAAGCGTGTGATAACCTTCAATCTGAATCAACCAATTATGAAAAATTCCTTCATTCGAAGCATTTGTTAACATTCTGAAGAAAAAAATGTGCAGCAGGTGTGATAGAAGATATTTAAAAAAGTATTCAGAACTCACTTTCTCGTAAACAGTCTTCGACCGAATACAACAACACCGATATTTTCACAAACTCACTTTTGTAAACAATTCGTATAAACCAACATATTAAGATGTATATCAATTTCAACTATTCATTTCATCAATATCACGTGAATATAATTGAATAAAATTTCAACAATAATGAAGACCTGTCTAGAAATGCAGCAAATTATTGAAAATATTGTGTTGAATAGTGGAGGAGTTAGTGAGTTAATTAAAAGTAAAGATGAGTATTGTGGGTGGAATAAATTTTTAGATGGAAGCATATAATTGTTGAAAGGGTACATCAAATTCAATGAGTTTCCAAACAAACTATATTTTCATAAATTAGAATCAAATTGAGATTTATTGAAATATTCTAAACAAAATTTCGACTTCAAGAAAAATGTGGGTAAAAAACGAAATTTTATTTGGCAAGATTCAGAATCATGTTTTGACAGTCGTATGAGGACTGGTGCAATTATCAACTTGAAAATTAAGGACCTCACAGAGTTTTTCAATGGAGCATATAGATCTTTTGTATGTAAAGTTGAAAAAGAATTGGAAAAAAATTTTTTGAAGGTTAACGTTTTATTTTTAGCGAATTTCATGAAGCCACAAACTGGCGAGACTGAAATCAAACATTTTCAAACAAAAAATAGAATTATTAATCAAGACACAAATTTGAAATCATTTTATGATGATCACATTGAACATAATATTTTAACAAAACTTGAAGAATTTTAAGAAAGAGATAGCGGCTGGAGTCTTCATGAAATTTTACAATTGAAGGTTAATTTGAAAAATTATACACCGATAAAGGTAGGTATTTCCACTCATGTTGAGGTACCTAAATTCATTCAAAATGAAAAAGCAGTCCTTAATATTCAAAATAATGATTCGTACTGTTTCATTTGGTCTATTGTGGCAGCTCTTCATCCATGTACAACTAATGTTTGTAAAAAATCATCAAATCCACATTTTTCGAATACTTTAGAATACGATGGTATTGAATTTCCAATTGAGATTAAAGACATTTCAAAATTTGAAAAAATGGATAATATGTCAATAAACATGTTTGATATTGAAAAAGGGAAATCGTACCTATTCATTCAAGCGAAACAGGATTTTTATTAACAATTAATTTATTAATACTTCAGACCGAACATGATATCGATTCATGTGATGAAGAGAAATTAATGGATTTTTATAGAAATGTAAATACTTTCAGAGCAATTTATCATTTTGCTCTTATAAAAGACATGTCACGATTGTTGTGCAAGCAAAGTGGAAACAAAACTCACAAAACATTTTATTGTACAAAATTTATTATTCATTTTTACTCACAGGAAGTTTTGAACAAACATATATTCAATTGTAGAAAAATGAATAAAACTAAAATAACTCTATCATCTGGAGAAGAAGAATTAATATCGTTCAAAGATTTCAAAAATGAAGAACCTGTACCATTCGTGATTTATGCAGACATTGAAAGCATATTGGAAAAATATGAAGATGTGAAACCTAATGGAAAAATTAGAAAATTTCAAAAACATATTTCGTGTAGTGTCGCCTTTTATTTATTATGTACTTTCGACAATTCTGAATCTTAATTTGAATTATATACTGGTAAAGACTCCATCAATTGGTTTGTTAATCGTTTGCGACCGCTAGCTATTGAATTGAATCCAATATTTCCCAATGTGATTCCAATGACACCGTTAACACCTCAACAAAAATATGAGTTTGATTCAGCTACTAGTTGTCATATTTGTCATAAACCATTTACAAAGTGTCAGATCAAGGTTGACAATCATGAACATATCAGGGGCAAACATCGTGGTTCATCACATTCCACACCTTGTAATCCTAACTATCGAAATGATAATATGATACCTATTGTCTTTCATAATTTATCTGGTTACGATAGTCATTTCATTATCAAGGCTTCAGCTTAAGAGGTGCCTGGTGTTGTTAAATTGTTATCATTGTATAAAAAAAGATATATATCATTCAGTAAACAAATTAACAACACGAGTATTACATATCGATTTTCAGACTCTTTTCGTTTCATGGCAAGTAGCCTTAAGGCACTCTGAAAAATTGATTACTAAAAGTTTTTTTGAAAATCAAGAGAAATTCAACCTCTTATCTGAGAAAAGTATATTTTCGTATTATTATTTCTATAGTTTGGATGAAATGAAAATTGAGAAATTACCACCAATCGAATGTTTTTTCAATGAATTAAGAAAGTGCAGTGTAACAGAAGATGACTATTCACATGCTTTTAAAGTATGGAACACTTTCAGAATTCAAAATCCACAACAATACATGGAGTTATATTTAAAAACAGATGTATTACTCTTGGATGATGTTTTTTGGAAACTTTCGAAAAGTATGTTTGAAAACATACGATTAAGAGTGTATAAAATATTACACTGCATCAGGTCTTGCTCATGCAAGTTGTTCATAAATTTCAAAGGTTACTTTAGAATCATTAGACAATATTGATAAGATAATGTTCATTGGAAAAGGTATAAGAGAAGGAATTTCTCAATGTAGCAATATATACGGTGAAGCTAATAATGTTTACATGGGAAAAGAATATAATCCTAATCAACCCCCATCATACCTTATGTATTATGATTTTGATAACTTTTATGGAACAGCTCCATCAGAATCTTTACCTGTTGGTGATTTCAGGTGGATAGATAGTGCTAACTTCTATTCTGAAGACATCTTCAACACATCTGATGATGAAGGTTATATATTAGAGGTTGACTCAGATTATCCTGTAGAACTCCAAAATGTTCATAGAGATCTTCTTTTATGCCCTTGAAAAATGATTTCACCCATTTCAACACCAAAACATCCAAAATTATTAACGACACTTTTTGATAAGGAAAATTATGTCATTCATTATAGAAATTTGAAACAGATAGTTCGTTTAGGACTCAAAATCAGTAAAGTTCATGAAATTTTGAAATTTAAGCAAAAACCTTGGTTAAAATGCGATGTTGACACAAAACAGTAAAAATCAATTTGAAAAAAGTTCCTTCAAGCTAATGAACAATAGTGTGTTTATAGAAATGATCGAGAATTGTCGTAAATATAAAGAGGTTGAATTATGCACTAAATGGGAGATTAGATATGGAGCAGAAAGTTATATATTAAAACCAAATTTTTGCAGTTTAACCATTTTTGATGACGTAGTAGTAACTGAAATGAGTAGAGTCAATATCAAATTGAATAAACCCATTTATGTTGGTTTCAGTGTTTTAGGAATCTCAGAGACCATTTTATAAGAATTCCATTATAATTATATCAAACTTAAATTCAATGAGAATGCAAAATTGTTATATACAGATACTGACTCCCTAATTCACCACTTTTTTACAGATGATATTCATAAACATGTTGAAGAAGATAAACATAAATTCGATACATCTGACTATGCTGTAGATAACAAATTTGGAATTTTATTAGCAAATAAAAAAGTGTTAGGTTTGATGAAAGATGAGAATAATGGAAAAATTATGAAAGAATTCATAGGTCTGAAGTCTGAAATGTATACCATAACTTTTCGAAATTATTACGATTGCCTGTTCCAAAATGAACATTTTGAAGTAACAGAAAATCTAATTCGTAATGAGAAACATGAGGTTCATCACAATGAATCAAAGAAAAGTTGCACTAACTCCTTTAGATGATAAACAAATTGTTAATTACATATCAACAAACACATTACCTTGGGGATACACAATTTGATCCACATCATACATTTTTACATTTAATCAACTCATAACTCGTATTTCAACACAAAAGTTGCTTGATGGTGGATTCCACAGAATGAATATTCAGGAAAATAGAATAAGTAGCAGTTCTGATGCGAGGGAGAAATCACCAGATCTCAATGGACGTTCATTATTCAAATGTGCTCAAAGTAAACGTTCATTCATGAGTATTTTACTATATAATATGTCATAAACGTGAGAATCAAGCGACACTATGAGAACGAGTTCTTTCTGAAAGAGAAATGATGGACACGTAGAGACATAGACGTATTCGAGATGAATAGGTTAGATACTATTATATATGTAAGCGTTCATTTCATTCACAGCTGAGTGATGAATGTTGGGATAATGATAACTTCTCAACCTATATCCCCAATTTAGAAAAAGATAAAGTGCAAAACCCACCTATAAAAAAATCAAAAACACAAAAACAGAAATTCAAGCAGGCTGAGAGGAAGCGACATAAGGAATTAGAGAAGGCGAAGAAACAAAAAACATGGTAGAGGGGAAGGCGAAGGAGCAAGACAATTAAAAATGGATTCTATATTTTGAAAAAAAAATGTTGAATTTATCTGTCTCATTCATTTCTCTTTTGTTTCAGTGAAATGACTGCAGAATATATTTTCACGGATTCAAGTGATCTATATGAAGATACATCATTGAGGATATGTGATAAAATGGAGCTTACTTCAATGTAAATTTATGATTTGAAAACTAATGAATCTGAAGTGAATATTTCATTCTGTAAAATTTGTAACTCTCCAAAAGGAAACAACATTGAAGTATGAAACAAAAGACAACAACGTTAGTTTTGTAATCATTGTAAAAGGAAAACCCTATTTGAATTATAGAAAAATGTTGATAATATCCATGAGGTCTCATCAAAACATTGTTAACATTCTTCAATTATAAAAAAATGTTATGAATTGGGTAGTTTTATTTTCACTCTGTTCGTACATATTATAAAATCATCTCATATCATCGTGCATTATTACAAAGACATGCACCAAAATTAGCAATTATGTATACAAACTACGACCTCAGAGGTCACTTAAATTCTCAATAAACTACCAAATGCGTCACAACGAATATCATGTGGGCGAGGCGTGGCTAAGCTGAGCTCTATCAGATGTGTCCTTTTGGTATAAAATAAAAACACCTTCTATGCTGAGGTGTCACCTATTAAGGCCGTTTTGACACTCCTTCTCGGTCAACCCTTATGGTCATTGATAACAATCTACACCGACAGGGTTGCTCAAGGAGTTACGTCATTTCATTGTCTTCTCTCACACCTCCAAAGGTGTATTAAAGTCCTTTTGATACTCGTCTCTGTCGACGACAATGATGACAACACCCTTCTGGTCATTGACGATATCCTCTACAAGAACTAACAAGGGTGCACAAGAACTTACCTCATTCCATTGTTCTCGGGGGTACATTCAAGTCTTTTTGACAACTATTAACCTACCTACGTCACCCTTACACATAAGGATTGGGAGAACTCGATGACTGTATCCAGAGTCGCTACTAGATAACTACTCAAATGAAAAGAAAAAATATTATTAGAGTCTAATGAACTAGGATATGATCATTTTGTATCCTATTCAAAACTAAAGAGTGAAGTTTTTCATAAATTTGCTGAATCACTGAAACCAGATGTGGCAGAAGTTTAGAAAAATGACATAAAATTCATACTTCCTGACCCTGAAGTTAGGCAGTAGTCGCCGTCAAGCAACTCATACATTCCCGATAAATTCGTCACTTTTGTCTTTTCCTTTTTGATTTTGTCGGAAATTTAAATGAGTTTATGAAGATTTTGATATTTTTTTGACAATTATTAATGTCAGAACCAGAACTTCATGCTGGTTTTGTTTTTATTAAAGTTTACTTCACAAGTAGCCTTCTATTTTGATTTGTTTTTTTTTTATTTTTGACGATGAATAGGTTCATCACAAGGGTCATATAATGTTAGTTCATTTGATGAAAACTGCCATGAGAAGCTTTGACTCTTTTATAATTTGACTGAAACTAAGACAGTTAATAACTTTAAAGATTGTTGATTGTAAGTAATACTGGTAACTGTAGTGTTCCCAACTAGATTTGTAAGTTGAATTAGTGCCTACTTGTTTTGTTCATGAACAAAAATTTATGTATGATTTATTGTATAATAGATGAGAAACACAATCCTTTTTTTTTTCAATTGATAGTGGATAAAAATCAATTTCTCATAAGTTTCTTCTGATGAATCAAATATCATTCGACGAAACGTTATGTTCGTTGCATCAAAAGAAAAATAAATGAATTTAGTATTTATACCATGTGAACGTTTAGCATATTGTGGGTGAACTGTTCTATATGTGTGATATCATTTTCCACCATTAACAAAAAAAAATACA
>WOGR01003330.1:0-16033 GCA_015342045.1 Leptinotarsa lineolata
GTCTGCAAAAGAAGAGTTAGTTATCTGTTTAAAAAGTTTTTATACTTACACCCGAGAGTCGCCGTCAGGCGACTCCCTGGGGTGGTCTTTGATTTTGTTTAGTTGGCCTTGGCCTTCTATGCTTATCTCTCTCTCGGAACCTGGGGTCATCCTTGTATCTGATTCTATCGAACACGCTTTCTGTGTGTTCTCTCATATACACGTCCACATATTGTGTGTTCAATTTCAGGTCTCTGAATATGTATCTGTTAGGTATGTATCCCGGGGCGTTTACGGCAGCCCTTACGCACGCGTTCATAAACGTCTGGATGTTTCTTCTGTATGTCGCTGCGCACTGGCCTCAGGCAGTGCAGGTGTAAAGAATTATTGGTAGTAGTACGGTTTTCATCATCAGCAAATTCAATTTCAGCCCCATGTTGCTTTTTCTACCTATGATTGGTAATAGGTTTTGTCGGGCAGACCTCGCCATTCCTATTCTCTGCCATACGTGAGACCTGAATGTTAATCTTCTGTCTAGGGTGACTCCCAGGTATCTAGCTTGAAGGTGACGTTTCCTTCTGGGTGTACCAGCCTCCGGGTGAATAGTATCGCCTGACTCTTGTCAGGGTTTATACTGATCTTCCACGGGTTGGCCCATTCCTCTGATCTATCTGCCTGTTGCTGCAAGTATCTAGTGACGTGCGCTTGGCTTGTTGATCTCTACAGCAGAATTTTATCGTCCGCGTAGAGCGCCAACTTGTTGAAGTTGTTCTTCGGCTTGGGCATGTCTGCTCTGTATACCGAGAAGAGGTGTGCAAAAGGACTGCACCTAGGGCGAACCGCGGATATTTATAGGCACGCGCCGCCGGCCTCCCGGCCGGTACCACCGACTGTGTCCTTGCATTTTGAATCTGTAACATCTTCGGAAATATTCATTTTAATTACATGCTGTGAAGGGCCATATTGATCTATATTAAATGCACAATGTATTTAAAGTACCTAATTGGATAAGGATTAATGTTGTTTTGCTTAAAATCGATTCGTAAATAAGCCATTATTTCTCGTAAAAAAATGGTTATTGTGGATTATCCCTAAGAGATAGACATATACTGTCGCGGACTTTTTGTAGACATTTTTAAGGTGTACGATTCTGTAGTACATTTTTTGATCTACGTCGTAGGGTTCAGCCAGCGTTTGCAGTGTAAGCTCAAAAAAAGTGTTTATTGACTTTTATATCAGAAACATTTAAATTATCAGTGCTTCTCTAATCATTGTTTAATTATTATTTTTATGTGGGAGGTTTTATGTAATGATAATAAGTATTTATTCCCAGAATGATACAATAAATATGTGTGAACATTTACTGAAAACGGGAAAGGCTGAAGATCAGTTGGTTGTATTGTAACAAACTAGCCTTATTCTTGGGCTCATTTTTTTCAATTAAATTACTTAAATTAGCAGCGGCTGTCACCAGATGCGGACTTCTCCACATCAAATTTTGGATGCTGGGCAATTCCGAAAAGGCTGTAGAGTTCGTGCCGATCGCACGAAGGCCGGTCTTTTTGAAATCTGATCATTTGGTATACCTACTTATAGATTCTCTATCATTATATGATTCCAGAACGATGCCACATATGCTCTAACTGAATTTTAATCTTAATTAAAATACTTTTCACTTGCTATTCTCTTCTCGACAGACTGACTGAGAAATCTCTAATTTTATTTTGTTTTCTAATCTTCATCTTACTCTACGAGGATAGTATTTTTTTCAGTCCAAGAGAAAATGAAAGTCCAAGGTTTCAAATATAAAGTATAAGGAGGAAAAAACAACGTGTAAAATCTCAATTCTATAAAATAAAAAAAATTGAACAAAAAAAATGTCGCCAATTTGACTGTGCTATTTACAGTACAAAGTACTTCAGTGTTACTTTCACTTTAGGGAGAGTGGTGTATAACCTTGAATTTGATTTCTTTTTTTATTAATTGTAATCTAAACTCTAGCTGAATAACCCACATTAGGAACCCAACAATATATAACATTTTGGCAAATAGAAAATGAACTCAGACAAAACAAAATGTGAACTCTTTCAATATCAACTGGTTAGTATATAAACGAAAAAACAAACACTTAGCGCCTCTTTGGTGGTTCATGGTTAATCCCTAGGTTCTGTTGATCCGGTGTGTCTTCAACACCAACAGTTTTATTTTGAATTCCCTTAAATCTCGCACCACGCGCCTAATAAATTATCTCTTCTATTTGGGCCACCAGCCCCAGCCTCGACGGCTGAGGAATGAACCTCTCGACGGGCTCTCGTGACCACTTCCCTTCGTGGCTCTCGCAAGAGTCTCCAACCCTCACCTTTCAAAAAGCCAGGAAAAAATTACGGGTGCATCGTCCCACTCCATTTCTCTCTCAAACCTTTCTTTGTTACCATCCCCACGTGTGACGGGGGTCACCCGAAAACTCACTTTTTGCTGAGTATACACATCTCACGACTTCAAAGTTCTGAAAATTAGCATGCCCATATAAACATCCGGGACAGTTTCAGTTACGTGATCAATATATCTGATTGCATCTTTTCGAACGCCAATGAATTTTGTTTATATTAACAAACACTCTTCGGTTTTGCCATAATGGTACATTGTATGAGGACACAGGATCGACGTTTGAAAATTCAGAATTTTGAAGAAATCAATCTCTTAGCGAAGTTAAAATAAATTTGCTGGGTATTACAATTCAATACTATGTAAACTCGAACATCACTCTCTTCAGAAGAGTAAATGTGACAGAATGTTCATCACTGAACATATTCCATTTGAACTCAATGCTCAACTTGAGAGTTTTTTCAATTTCCAAGAAAAATATCCGACCCCAAACACCTAAAACTACTATCCTGCTCTGAACTTTCAAATGGTCTAGGCCAAGTGCGTCTCTGTCGTGCGTGATTGAGAGTAGCAGATTTCTCCTTTTATCAACATCCAGAGTTGGCACAATCTGAAGTAAAGTAATTGAAACCCATATTAATTCCCGTTGAATAAACCATGGCTTTTCTATCTGCGCACGTTTCAGTATCGTAACCACTGGAGAGGCTTTTGTTCCTTCGCAAAAGGAATTCATTTCTTTGCAGAGTTCACTCAAATAAATTACCACCTGATTTCCGAGTTGGCTATTTTTAGAACCTCAAGTTGAAAAATATATGACTCAAATAAATCTGAAGAAATGTAAGAGTAGTTTAGGAGTTTCGCTAAAATATTAATTCATGCAAATCAATGATAGAGAGTACATACATTACTCCTAAACAATAGTCTCCAGTAGTCATTGTACTGCTGAAGACGCCAGCTATACGTGTCAACGAAACGTTGACATGTAATTGTTTATTATTTAGAGTCATCTGTTGAAAAAGTTGGTTATATCTCAAATGTATACTCATATATTTTTTCCCGACACAATAAAATTGTATGTCTATAAAATAATGGCCGCAAAAAGTGATTGTCATCATTTAAATCAATTACACCCCCTCTTGTTTCGAAAGTGAGTGGATATACTGAGGACATCTCAAAACGTAGGGATACTAAGAAATTTTGAAAACTGAAATACGAGGGTGGTCTGTAAAGTTTCCGATACGAGACATTTTTTCAGATTTCTCAAAAATATTCCAACATAGTTTCCTTGTAACTCTAAATAGTACTCGGCGTTTTTATCTGCAGCATAATTGTTCACGAAGGTAACTGCCTCTTCATTTAACAAAAATCTCTGTCCTTCAAGCGCAATTTTCAGATGAAGAAACGAAGAGAAGTCACTTAGGGCTAGATCTGGTGAGTAAGGTGGATAGTCAAGCAGGCCAACCCGTAATCCGTGGATTTTGCCATGGCAACCACTGTGATGTGTACCAGTGCGTTGTCTTGGTGAAACAGGATTTTTTCTGTAACAGTTACCGCAAGTTCTGCCTTCAGTTTGTTAATTAATGAGGCGTAGTATGTTCCTGTAATGGTTTCTTCTTTTTGAAAATAATATGTACGGAAAAAATCTGTTTTTCCGAAACTTGTGCCAATTAAGGACTAATAAGGTCTTACCTTTCAACGTGTGATTTCTAACAGGGGTTGCAAGTGAAAAATCGATTTTCCGGCCTGCGGCTCGGACCACCGATTCACACAGTGGTCAAATGAGTGAGTGGAGCAAAGTACCCACGTTAACCCGACCGGCTACCGTCCTATCGATTGAAATAACTCCGTGACTATCTCAGAAAACAGTCGCCATCACTTTCCTAGCCGAAAAAACAGTTTTTGCTTTATTTGGAGCCGTTTCCCCCTTCGCAGTCCATTGTTGGGAATGTATTTTTGTTTCAGGCGTATAATGGTGTATTCAAGTTTTATCTAATCTACAGTAGTTATTCGGCGCCGAAATTCGGATTCATTGTACCTAAACTATGCCAACAGATCGTTGGAAATGTTTATTTGAACACATTTTTGGTCTAACGTGAGCAAACGCGGCACTCAACTGCCCAAATTTTCACTGTGGTAAATGATAGTGCAGAGTCCCCATACACAGAATCCAACTCATCTATGATTTGCGTGGGCGCATTGTCTTTTAAAAACAAATATTTAATGACAGCTGTATCAATTGATTCTGTCCATTTTTATAAAAACACTCACACCAACCCACTCAAACGACTGTTACATAACAACTGCGTGTCAAAAATGGCCGGAACTTTGATAAGTTACTGTCAACAGATGAACAACAAAATTCAAGAGCATTCATTTACGAGTGCTGCTATCTTCATGTTGTTGAGGTACCACCCTCGTATTTGGGAAAATTGATGAAAAACTATTCTCAATTCAACTTTTGACAACCTCAACAAATTGATTTTCAAAGAAATCTTTATTTGTCGATCCTAAATAGAATATGATTCCTGCCCTATACAGTAATCTAAAAAATTGTGATTTTCATTTGTATCCAGAAAACATGATGATGAAAATACAGAAAGTAGCAAAAATATAATGATAATAACATACATCATTTATCAACTTACAAGTCGACAATTAGATTCCGTTTACGCAGTAATTTCAATGAAGTAGTTCTGATGTCGTCAATACAGCACTTGAGACGGTGCGTCCTTCCGACGAAGTACCAGACTGGGCGTGGGGTTGCTGTGGACCTTCAGTCCCGAAGTTGCTTGCCGATCCTTGACCAGTGCCAGCGAGTACTAGTTCGCGGAGGGTCCTAAACCTCCAGAACCTCATCAATTTAGGACTCTCCGGCCGTTAAGGACCCTCCGGCCCTCTAGAACTCTCCGGCCGTCCAGGACCCTACGGCCCTCTAGGACCCTCCGGCCCTCCAGGACCCTCTGGCTCTCCAAGACTTGGTGGAATCCTATAACTTCTGCATCTCTCTCATTGAAGCCGCAATGAAAAGCAAGATTCGATTCAGTGAGAGAAATCCCTATCCACTATCTAAGATAAGTGCGCCTGGCCACCACCAGGGGGGTGGCCAGGCGCACTTATCTTAGATATCTTCTGGTCTGGCTCAAGGCCAGACCAGAAGATTCCCTACTCCCTAACCTACTCGACACACTCCTCTTCGACTCGCCCTACCAAGCCACCTTACCCGATGGTGAGAACTGCCTTCAGAGGCACATGGACCTTTGAAGCCCCTAGCTACTAGTGCAGTGGTACAGCTCACATTGGCTGTCTCATGAGCTAGGTCATCGTACGTCTAAATGTATTTGGATCCCGGGTAGGTCAAATACGTCGAAGGAGGCCGGCTAGTGGATCCTTCGTTGCGGCCTGAGTCGACGTTGAAGCGAATTCTTTTCAAGGTGTTCCTAATGAGGACAATTGGGTGGTCGGTGGCCCAACGACGTCAGATGTACTAGGGCTGAAAAGTTCTGTTGGAATTCACTAGGCCTCAATAGAGATCGTTTGAGTATTTGTATTTGTCTTGAAGACAATTGGAGCTAAACGAATCCATCTGGAAATTAATTTTTGGTTTTATTACTTCCCAGACATCAAACAAGTAGAAACTACAGCTGGAGACACCTTGTACAATTCATTTACCGTACCAATGTCCAATTATTTCTGCTTGTTTCGTATAACAATATTCCTACACTTCGTAATCCACACTGGAGTTCAGGATGATACAATATTTCTCTTCAACATCATTCACAAATTATATTGATATTACTCGAAATCACTTGACACGATAGCATCGTAGTTTCATTCAGGTTGGAGTCTAGCTCCCTTGCTTGTCGGGAGGACAGAACGAGTTGCAACTCACTGGGGTTTATGACGGTGAGAAGGTCCTCGAACATCCGTACCGTCTATCACGGTGTACCCCTACCTGGCTGGAGTGTTGGTAGAGAAAATTATTCACCTGTTAACGAAGAATATGAGGGCCTCATTCTACTGAGTGCCTGAGCTTTCTATATCGGGAGGAGTCGCCTACAGCATAATCTATAGCGTCCTCAACTAACGGATTATCTTGACTGGATGGACTGTTGAATGGAAGGCAGCTGCAAATCTCTGCTGATGGCCGTCCCTAAACCTTCATCCCCACGTTCTCGATGTGCAGGATCCAGGTGAGCCTTTGGTCTATTAGAAGATGGAGGTACTTTACCCGCGCTTGCTTGTCGTTCTCCCTTCCAAATACCCTCATTTTCATGGCCGGGGAAGATATCGTCTTCCCATGGTTATTGTTGAGTTTTGTTCGGGTTCACTCGGATCTTCCAATCGAGGTATCAGTACTCGAGGTCGTCCAGTGCACGTTGCATATAAACGACTTCGAGCTCACGACCCATGGAGGTGGTGAGAAGAGCCGTATCGTCGGCGTACAGGGATGCCTTCACACGCTCGGACCTCAAAACATCGCTGGTGTGAAACGAATACAGCGTGGGGGAGAGCACGGTCCCTTGTGGCACTCCAGCGAAGATCTACCTGCTATCAAACAGGGAGCCCCTACTCTGACGTGAAAGGTTCGATTAACTTCATTTCAATCAAGTGTGGAAAATTTCCACTGACTCTTTCATCATGTATTGGTTTATATCTGTGTTGGTTTGTAGCACGGCCAAGATTTCTCTCGCCGTCTGTGGTATCCTTTTGGGATGGATTTCTACTGATTTTCGTTCTCCAGGTGGCCTCGAAAACACTTGATGTTTTCACCTCTTACGGGGCCTCAAGCCTCAAGCTTTATTGGATCTTCTCATAAATGCGGTTTTGTTGCCTGGGCACTTGGACCAGGACAAGCGGGAGTGGCTCATTATGGCGTTTCATACGGGCAATCGATTTGATTTCGAAGCCCTTATTTTTTAGGTCATCTTCGATGTCCTCTCAGGGTTTTTTTTCATCCACCATATATGTGTGGTATGGAATTTTTCCTGCATCCAATAATCTGGTCATCTTTCTATAACAATCCGAGTCGGTTAGCTGGATTTTGATGCCATCATTTATGTTTACAGCTTTAGTGAAAATAATGTTCTCTCTAGCTGCAATTTCCTTGAATTTAGTCCACCTATCCTTCTGACGAATGATGATCGGTGGGCCTTCTTTGCTTTTGGGGCTGTTGGTTGGGCAGCCTCGTTCTCAGCACTGGGGTTTCCCATTGCCTCTGGAATCTTCATAGAAACTGGGCTTTAGTTATATTCTTTTATCGGGGGAGCAGTGAAGCTTTTTTCTACTTGTGTAGATTTTCTGGCATCGCCTTCATTTGTCTTATCTAATTTCTTGCCTCGGGATACCTTCTTCGGTGCTTGGGGTTTGGCTTTGGCAGGTACCATAGCCTACTTTTTTTGAGGTCCTGTAAGAGATTCAGTATTGGCCGGGATTCATTGCCTGAAAAACCAATTTCATCTTCCATATCTACCTCACCATCAGAGGATTTACCATAATACTCGGATCTTCCTTTGTCCAAATTTTCTTTGCATTTGCGGACGAGATAGGTGTACGCATCTGCTAATTCTTGTAAGGAAATGCGATGCATTTCGATCAATTTCGACATAATCTGGAGCGAAAGCTCCATTCATTGCGGAATCCATCCTAGGTATTTGTACATCTGTGGTTAATTTCACGAAAAATTCGAAAAATTAAATTTTTCAAAATTTGGCGAAGGTTTAGGTAACTGTGTAACCGCGGTTTCTCTGGTTATTGACCTAAAAGGTCCTGTTACGACTGAAACATACTGAAAGAGCCTGAGTGTGTGTCGGCGAGATGTAAATGTTAGAGATGGTTCATTGATTGTTGCCATTATCAAAAAGTAAATGCTCGTCCCAAATTTCATATTGAATGATTTCGAAGCTAATTACTTGAATGCTGTAAATATGAGAGGTTCGGTCTTGAAATATTTGAGATCTATGACATAAACTTAGTCCTACCTTATCTCATAAGTAATAATTGTAACAATACGTCGATTACATGTTATTTCAACGTGTTAAATTTACGTTACAAATTGTAATTAAAATGACAACGTTGAAAATAACGGGTTATTTTCTTTATATCGAAAACGTTTATTATACGATTACTATACATATGATTGCTTGAAGAATGATCGGTGGTGGAGTTAAAAAAACGTTCAGAACACATGTTAGCATCACATCTCATAATAACGTATTTTGAGATGAACTATTCTACTGGAAGTAAGAAAAATACGTTGAACATACGTTAATTATCAACGTATTCATGTTGTTGACTTTAGACGTATTTTAAACGATTGAAATAAACGAAAAGTAGCGGAATGGTTATCACACAACGTTTAAACAACGTTCATTATGAACGTTATAACAATTTCTAAAATAAACGTATCATTGCTCCATTTTATAACTGATAATTGTAAAATTACGTTGGATATATGTTATTCAAACGTAATGGATAAACGTTATAAATTATAACTGGAATGACAACGTTTAAAAGTCAACTGATAACGTAGTTTTCACCAAATGACTCATTGAGTCAACGTATGTGTGCCCACTGGGAATCAAGTATAGTAAATCCCTCAAAAACAGTAAGTCGAGAATAGTACAAGTTCAGAAACTTCATTTGCAAAACATGTTTCAGTCTCGTTCGGGATCATTTGCCACCCTCTTCATTCAAAACAATTCGAAACCTATCGTATCCGACATAATATAATTGGGTCACATCAAGCTAGAGTGGAGCTGAGAAGCAGATCGCTTTATCTAAACAATGGACCAAATTATAATACACTTCAGAAAGCGGATAATCTAATATAACATCTTGTATCATGTCTTCCATTGAATGCAAAATCTGCGTCGATTTTGCGCTTAAGTGAGTTAGAATGACGTAAACGACGGATTGAAATCCTTCCTCAAACATTTGACAAACACAAAGATGGTGAGTGAAGCTCGACAGAAAATGCACAGGGTTGTAATTTGTACCTAGACGATGGAAACAGGAAACAGTTTACATCGACTTGAGAACTAATAGTAACTTGAAAAAGTATATGGACATTTTCCGTATTCAAATATTCCAGTCCATTAGTTATTGGACCTTCTGGTCATAGCACCGTGTACTTTCAACAAAGGTTCTGGTTCAGCAGTCTAAATGTCATCATCATTAGTCGTAGGGGCTGCAAAAATAGAAAAAACCAAAAAAAAAAGAAAAAACTAAAAAAACAAAAACAAAATTAGTTTATAAAGGACTATCAGTCACCGACAATAATAACACTTTCACTATACCCATAATCAAAAACATAAAATACTTGGGAGTCTACTTAGATAGCCACATGAAAAGGGACACGCACATAAAAAAGCTTAGTTTTAAATTAAGAAGCCTCATAGCAAAGTTTAAACATATCAATAAATTTCTTGAAATAAAATGCTTGAGAATTTTATACTTCGCACTGGTGGAATCACAATTGAGGTATGGAATAATAGCTTGGGGAGGTGTCTACAATAATCAAATGAACGGACTCGATGTACTCCAGAAATGGAAACTGAGGATAATATACTCGAAAGGTCGATTATATTCCAGTGATGGAATTTATCAACTAGCAAAAGTTTTAGATACCAAACAATTATTTCCGAACGACTTGATATTGAAGCAGAAAAAAGAAGGATCCAAAAATTACGATTTGCACACATATAATACTCAAAAAGGAAATAACCTCCTAGCAGTGCCTTTCGTCTCTAAAACAATATCTCAACGTTCATCATATTTCCCCAAACCCACAGTATACAATGCAGTTCTCAGTGAACTGAAAAAAATCAACTCGACAAGTCTATTCAAGAAAGAACTGAAAAATTGGATTTTAATCCTTCCTAGAACATTCACCCGTCAACTGATCGATATAAAGAATAATTTTTGAAAATATATGTGTATGCATGTGTATAAATGTATGCATGTATAAATATGATATGTATGTATGTGTATATCTTGTGCATGTATACGTTAATTGTTCTTTTCATCAACACAATCCTCTATTATTTTTTATCATATATTTTTTATTTTTTATCATTATTTTTTTCAATTGTTCCACGACAAGCATATGTTTTTGTGGACTATCACTCATATTCATTGATTTATATTTCATTTCATGATGTGGTACTATGTAAATTATGTACAAAAAATGTCACCAAAAACCATTAACCTACTAAAAACATGCAATATATAATTAACTCTGTCATTTGTTCAAGTGAATAAATATACTATTATTTTTATATTGTGTTTTCCGGACTCTATGTACACTAGTAATTCATCGTAGTGTTTTTTAATACTTCTTATATTAAAATGGATTTTTCCAATACCTCTCACTTCCTCCCCTCTAGCCTCAAAACACTCCTCAAAACACTCCTGCAGACTCCCAATAATTTCCGTTTTGATTTCCTCCTCCCCATCTAAAATCTCTAAAAAATCTATCATAACAATTCGTTGGTATATACCTGAACTCAAGGTGCCTATACCTAGTAAATGTGTAGAAATCAAATCAGTGGTAATAGTGATCGTATGAAATTATCAGCAAGTTTATGATACATTCATTTATTTTTTATAGAATTGAAGAATAGAGAAAATATTTCAAATGTCTAATTCGTGAAAATATAACCATGTAACAAATTATAGATGCGAATATTTTACAGCTTTTTTATTAGGAATTCCTAAAAAAGAGTTCATCAATGTCATCCTTGGTTCTTATTATGGCAACTTTATTTTGAACATCAACATAAATTTTTCCAGCATTTGTCCATACATTTTGTAAAGATGTTTTTTCAACTGTACGAGTCAGTATATCGACTCTATCGCTTGTAAGATCTTCTCGAATAACTATTCTAGTACCGTTAAGTATTTTTTTCTTTCTGTATACATCCTGCTTTTTTTCAAAATCTTTCAATTTTAAAAATATTCCTCTTGGTTTGCCTCCATCTTCTTTTTTCCCCACCCTATAGCACAAAACTATATCATTTGGGGAAATGTTGATTGCCATTTTGGTTTCCAATAGTTTCATGATGTATTTCCTTGTATTTTCTTCGTTTCTTTCTTCAACATTGAAAATTCTCGAATTCTTCCTTCGTTATCCTGATCTATATTGTCAACTATTTTCTCCAGCAATTCGTTTTGTTGTATAAGTTTCGTAATATCATTCTCACTTTTGTTTCTCATGTTTTCCATTGCTTTATTCAAATTATCTAGCTCATCCTATTGGCAGGTGATTTTTTGTTCAATTTGACTGAACTTCTTCTCAATGCTTTTTATCACCGCACTTGCTAGATTGTCTACCATCGTTTTCATGAAATTCGGATCTTTTAGACATCTGTTCAACGAGGAATTCACTGCCGTCTCAATTTCCTCGCGGACCACCATTATGTGTTCATTAGAAGACAGCTTCAGTAGAGCTGATTCGGGTAATTTACCTGAAGTCGATATTTTCATGGTAATCGAATATTTTAATAGTAGACTACATAAGCGCTGACATGAGAGGTATAAAAATGGGAAGGTGAGTAAGGAATTACGCCTGGTTTCAATATATTTTTGCCCACTTTCATAGTTTTGATATACATGTAATTTTCTGAGTCTTTTTCAGCCAAAAATTCGAAGTAGTGTTTAGAGTAAACTATGAATTTTTTATCAATCATTATCATTCACACTTACATTAAAATGATCTTCGCAACAAAAATGCGTCCCCTTGACAGTAACAAAGTTGGCCCTCCGCATAGCGCGCTGCCATAACTTTCGTGATTTGAAGTTACTTGGCAGTTAAATGAAAATTTCGTCTGGTGTAGTTAACGAATAATTTTCGCATTTACAAACGATGCAATACTTGTAACGTCCTTTTTTATCATTATTCATATTCACGCAGTTGACACACTGCAGTAAACAACACAAAACTTGCTTTCTACGGCTTTAGCACACGTATTTCGCTTATCCGCCAACACTCCCTTGTCGCCGAGTCGACTGATGTGACGTCAAGCTTGACCACGCCCTGTTTTGGTGAACGCCACATTCAACTATTAATTTGAGGGGGAAGATAAAGAGTGAAAAGTCAGATTTGAAACATTAACTTTCAAATAATGCAATAAAAAAAATTGTTAATTGAGCCCATTCAAATTTGAAAATTTTTTATCGGAAAATATAACACAATTGTCTGCCGGGTCTTTAAATGCATTTACTACCTTTTCTGATAGAAACTATCAATAATTCGGCCAAGTTTTTGTTTTCTTCCTACACTATAAGCCCTGCCCATTAGCCCCGTCTATGTTTGGCTGCCGTTTCAGTTCATTTTCAGACAGCATGCTCCCAGTCGAGTTCGGTGTCACAGGGAATTTGGGTGCTCTAAGTTGGAATGTGAGGTATTCAAACTTACTTACACTATAAAAAAATCAACCCCTGAACCCGTTAAACAAACGACAATAAACTTCTAATGGATTTTACGACAATCAAGCAGTATTCATCGAAGTGTTCCAATTCCTAATAGCAATATCCATCATATTCCTGAAATGGGGTTGCTTTAACGTCTCCAGCAGCATAATAGACCGACGCCGACGCGCCGAATCGACGCCACAGACGACAATCGATAGTCCGGGGGTGAAAACAAATATGGCCGACTCGGAGTTCGAGGAATTCAGACACAGTTTCGACAAATTACCTTCACACACGAAAACTGCTGCACCTTTTTATTCGTAAGTATGAAAAATACACGAGTAGCTAAAAGTCACCTTTGTCCGGGCTCTCTATAACACTCAACCCTTTGAATGACATCGCTTTCTTTCCAGCTTAGTACACGATGTTCTTGTTGATGAAGACTCCCCAACTTCCTCCAAAAGCGACCTAGAAACAGACTGTGATATTATCGGGGATGGCCTGGACCAGAGCGGGCCCTCTTCGCTGGGCGGTAAGAAATCGGACCCCCCATCCCTTAGCACCCCTTCACCGTGGGCTGGCGAAAGGAGGCGGAGGAAACTGCCAGAAATACCCAAGAATAAAAAATGTACGTACCTTCATGTATTTATTGGGTTTGATATTAATGGCCCAGGTCAGGGGGTTGATTGATTTTTGCGGTGAAGTGCAAGGTGAAGCAATTACTTTTCTCATTAAACTGTTTTTCCGAAGGTTGCTCCATATTAGATTAGAGATGATTTTAATTGCCAGCGGGGTAGAAATATCCATGAATAATTCCGATCAGAATGTTTAGTGCACTTGGTGGGATCGTTTGGTTGAGAGATGTAAGTTTTTATAAAACACTAAACCTTCTGAATTTGTATATCTTGTCATGGAAAGCAAGACTCATTAATGTATTATAGAACGATTTGAGTTTTACCAGTTTTATCTGAGTAAATGAAATTTCTTGGACTTGTCAATTTGCAGAATGAACAACAAGCACGATTTTTCAATTTATCACAAACCGTCCTATACGACTACTACTATTCATTGTAATTCTACCCATCCGTATCAACACAAACTAGCATCTTATGATAGCATGATTCATAGATTAGTCAAAGTTCCTCTTTCAATAGATAATTTTAATGAAGTACTCAATATCATTAAGCAAATTGCAGTTAACAATGGATGCAAAGCTGAGTTAATAGACAATATACTTTCCAAAAAATTCTATGCAAACGCGATTCGGGACGTTTTTTTATTGAGAAGTTAGATAATCAAAATCAAAATTATAGAGCTTCAACATATTTTGGAGAAACAACAAAAAAGGTAGCTTATTTTTGAATGACCAAGATATTTAAATGCATATAGAACAGGTAATATGTTGGGAAAATTAGGAGTACATAAATTAAATTGTGGAACTTGTTATGAGGTATATATTAGTCAAACTGGCAGAGCATTTAAGAATCGTATCCAGGAAATTCATATGAGCTATGTAAATAAGAAAACAAGTTCAACATATTCAAATCATCTTTTAGAAGAAAAGCGTATCTTCAACGGAGATTTCGAAATTTTGCACGTAGAAAATAAAAGTTTGGAGCTAATTCATTTGAAAGCAACTGATAAATTTAAAAATTGAAATATTCTACTGAATGACCAACTGGATTTGAATAGAGCACCATTACTGAACTTGTTTTCTTAGAAACAGATGTTATCCTAGTCTTTGTAAACATATTATTATTGATGTAGAAATAATTTATGCTATTGGTACCTAATCATAATTGAGTATGTACCTGAGGTATATAAAAGTTGAGTAGATGTAAAAATAATATACGCCCTAGGTAATTATGATTGAGTATGTACCTGAGCATGTAGTTCTCGATAGTGATTAAAGTGAAGAATTAGTTTTCAGTATGTCATTCACTATGAAAAAGATACTGAGATAGCGAAACATGTGATATTTTTGGAGATGAAGTTCAAGATCCAATTGTTTTTGGTGTAGCTTGTGCAATTACTATCGATCTTCATCAATTTACGGTCGAATCAATCAGAAAATTTATTGTGAAGCGAGCACATTCAAGATTGTTTGAATATCTTGAAAAGTTAAAATTATTATGTGATGAGAAATACGGATTTATAAAAAAATAATAACAAGGAGTCACAGTATCATATGCCTCAACCAATTCTAGCTAGATTCAGATTCGAATGTGAAATGTGGAGTTTTTCCATCAGACCTATGAAAAGCATTATGTATTCTAAAATGATGCTTAATGTCCCAGGTTTATGGGAAAGAAAGGTTTTGGCTTTCTCTTGAAAATGTGAGGATCTTCCTTTCTTTGAAAGATTCCAACATTTTTTTGTATAAAGATAAAGAAGTGGAAAGCCAAAACTTTCATTTCCCAAAAATGTATCTCTACTGAAAATATATCTATTTCAATTTGAATCCGAGGTTGAGTTTAAAATTGGTTCCAAAATTATTTATTGAATAGGAAAAATAATATATTTGGTGCTGCATGGATCAACATTGGGACCTGTTTTATATATTCCTTTTTTTGGCTACAGTGAATTTATTCGGTTAATTACCAATGTTTGCTGAAGACACTTCTTTGATTTACAATAGAAATAGTGTACAATTGATGAAAATCAGTATTTTAAAAAACCCCAATCAAACATCGTTACGGCTTCAATTTCATGAAATGTTTTGAAATCTTATTCAGATTTTTTTAATTTTTCACATCATTTCTCGTTATTTTTCTTATTTATAATCCCATTGTTTGTATATTAGACACTTTACTCATTGAATGAAATTCATTTTTAAGTATATTAAAAAATGTACCTTTTTTATACATGTATGAAGTTCCCCAATACAATTTTTCAGATAGTAAGGGGTGAAAATACCCCAAAAAATCAACAGAAACGTTTTACTCATTTTCAACTTATTTATAATTTCATTTCCATTTCCCTCCTAAATTTTGAAAGGAGCAGATATCAAAGTCGGACAAAATTCATATGAAAAGGAATCATTTTTAATACTTTTTGACAAAAAAGCACTGTAGCCGGTTGCGGAGTTATTGGTGTATAAAGCTGAACGAAAATAATCATCAATCTAACAGTAAACATACAAAACGTCAAAAAACTGATAATAATATTTGTTTATTTTATCAAAAAATTACAATATTGAATACATAATGTTTATATTAGTAGTGATTGAGAGCTGAATAAATAAACAATGGCATCACTG
>WOGR01003331.1:0-16031 GCA_015342045.1 Leptinotarsa lineolata
TATTCATCTGTTTGCCGGCTTTATTCTTAAATAAATAGATGAATAATAACAGGTTTTGATTGACCTTTCATTTTATTAGAAAAATTTAAGTACCCATATCACAATTTATTGGTTTATTCGACATTGAAATTGTATGTAATATCGGGTGCACTCTGCTTGTTTTTGCAACAGTGAGTTTCAAATTTTTCTCAACTGACAGCTCGCATAAGAACGATTCGTTTTTTCATCGGGTTTAGTTTGTGTGTGTTTTAAAAGTGTTTTTGAGATATATTTGACTATTAATATGGGGAATTCTTGTGCTTCTCTTAATTGTGCGGAAAGGTACAAGAAAACAGAAAGCGTATTGAAATTTTATAGGTACGATAGGTTTCATTTAATCTTGATTATATTTATAAATAACATATTTCATACTATGAGTTTTGGTTCCCAAAGTTTAGGTAAATATTTTGTGAACTTTCGATTTTGTGTACTGATTTTCTATATATGGTTTTTCCAACCATGATTTTCGTGTACATTTTATTTCATGTGGAGAATTTTTTTTCATTAATTTAAACGTTAACGGGTTCATATACACTTCCACCATTAAGATTTCTGTGATATCAACATAAAAATGTCTACTGCTGGAGATATTTTTGAAATAACGTTTTTATTGCGTTTTGTGTTATTTAGATCCCATGATTAATTAATTCTCCCTTCTTATGCATTTCTTGCACTTGTTTCTTAGATTTAGTTGTCGAAAGTGACTGTGATTTTACGTTAAATCACGAATGAATCAAAAACGCTCCGTGAATTTTACGATTTGGCAATGTTGATTATTTGTTTTGTTCCTATTTGTCAATCGAACAAGAAGCGGGATTAGGCCCGTGACGTCACTGGCCTAGGAAATCCTATTTTCAATAATTAATTACGGGAAAACAACGATATTTAGAGAGCTGAAACAAAGTGCACTGTTTTTCAATTAGAAATTACTATCAAATGAACTGTAAACCAAAATTCATGAAACAAGCCCATTATGGTATTTCATCTAGAAGGTTTTTCTTCTGATCTTCATGAAAAGTTTGATGTAATTTTTGTTTTGTTCATAGAAGTCCTGTACAGAGAACATAAAATAAAAAATACATACACTCAGATGATATAAAACATAGCAATAACTTATATGTATACAAAAATAAAGTAAAAAAAAATATTTAGTTACACATGAAAGAAATATTCATGGTTTATTAAAAATGTCTCTTTTCATTCGATAATAAAAATTTCAGTTCCTCAATGATTTCATTATTAAAAATCATTATACATTTACAAGTTGTATAAAAACGAATATTCAATTTAAAATAATGTTCTTTTGTTAATACTAACATTGCTTGACAACAATTTTTATACTTCTGATTTTATTCATATATTTAGTTGAATATTGTGAAATTTTGAGGTATATTTTGAATAATCTTTCACTAATATTATTGTGGAACTCCAGATGATTATTGATTGAACAACATTATTTCCTAGGCATCCATTTTCCATGTTGCAAAGCATCCATTGCTGATGCCTGTCCAGTTATTGACCCATAAATCTTGTATATTCTCCACATTGTTAGTATTATAGACTACGTTTGCTCCTTAAACGGGAGCACAAATATTTAGAAGAGACATTTATGTTGAAACCGGCGAATAACCGCGGTTTCGCCCGGATAGCATTGTCATATTTCAACCAATTTATACCAAACGTGATAATAATATTAATTCAGTAAACCACTGTGGTACAATATGTACATAGTGTCAACTAAGTCGTGGTACTCCTTATACCTCATGAATATTTTTTAAAAGCATCGAAACTATAAAAACCAAAATAACCACTGCTGTTTGGGTCGGATCTATCCTGCACCGATGAGAGGCGATACCTCGAAATCGGTCTGTGGGGGATTTTATTTCATATTTAAATTTCAGGTATAGTTTTCTTTTTTATACCAGTGAATATTATTGAAATCGAGTTTATTAGCTTACATTTCCATTTTGGGTACAAAAATTCAAATAGATTCTCTCTCTGAAGAATTAGGTCAATGTTTGCTGTTCTTTTTTCTACGAACCTTGTTTTTCTCTTCAGAGTCGAAAGTGATGCAGATATTCTGGATGCTCCATCAACTTCATGTGCTCCCAATTTACCGATATCTCAGAGCAGACAGTCGATAAAGTCTTTACTAAAAACAGAGAAGGAATTGGAAAAAGTCTCATACTCCAGGTAATTCTTTTGATTGCATCAAGACTGACAATGAACGATTCTGTCTTTCATTTTCAGAGTTATCGAAGAAAATGTAGAAAGTTTTAGATCTCAATATTTATCCAATACAAAAGGACCTAACCCGGAATGTGCACGAGGGACCAACGAAAACCTTCTCCTGTAAGTCTTTGGTCTTCGTCTTTTTTTGGAGCCGGTTCTACCTTTTGATTGTTCTTTTGTCTCGGATTAAGTGATATACCCATGTTTCTGCCCAAGAATTCTGCAAAGCATCGTGAAACTTCGCTAAACATCATTGAAACATCTTCACGACAATGTATTTGCTCGAGTGTGAGCAAACGCGGCACCCATCTTGCACACAGCTTTCTCATGTCCAAATTTTCAGATAATATACAATGTATCGCACTTTTTGAAATGCCTACTAAGTCTGTTAGCTCGCGCACTTTCAGTCGACGATGATTCAGAACCGCTTTTTGGATTTTTTTCACCATTGCTGGAGTCGTAACCTCATTTGGTCGACCACTGCGATGCTTGGCCTCGATTAAACTCTGCTAGCCAATATGTTACTGTTGTAAGCGAAGGAGCAGACTCGCCCAGAGTAGAATCCAGTTTAGCTTTTATATTGGTTGGTCTGAGGCCTTTCAGATAAAAGTATTGTATCACATAACGATGACCAATTTTCTTCATTTTCACAAATTCACCGAAAACATTCGCCATTGATGGCCGCCAAACAAATACTTAACAACACAGCGACTTCAAACATATGCTTCATAGATTGTGTACTTTCTAATACATTGAAATTTTTCAAACAAACACCGCCATCTCTAGGTCAGGCCAGTTACTTTTGGGACCACCCTCATATACAGATTTTCTCCTAGTTTTTTATATGAAAAAAAAGTCGACACTTGTCGCTGAATGTCAATTTTCCATACACCAAGTTTATGATTTTCAACAAACAACTTGTTTATTCGAAAACGAAAGTTGGCATATTGTTGACTGTGGTATGCAGGTTTGAATTACTGACGTTTCGTCTGCTAATGCGGTAGACAATACCGAAGACGAAGAGGCAACAGATGAGTTGCTTTAATTGTCTTTACAGCAAATACAATAGGTTTGGGTCTGCCGTTTCATTTCGTTGATGGTGGGTATCGCTTTGTTTCTATTGATCGAATAATACAACCTTATACGTGTGCCATACATTACTGGTAGCCAGATCTTAGTTATGTTAATTGCTCCTTCCTTTCGGTTATTATTTTGATTACGTATAACGATTTACTTTCAGGGAAGATTACGTTAAATGGCAAGGGGCTAATCCCAATTTGAAAAGAGGATCTCAGGGTCTCGCCAAAGGCCCAAATCCGTGCCTTCTCTCGAATAGATCTTACCGTCCTTGCGGACCAAATAAGGATCTCAGAAAAGGGCCTAAATTTGGCTTAGCTAAAGGAAGTCTTTTTTCTCAAATGAAAACTGTTGTTGTTGGTCAGTCTCGTGGAAAATAGCAGAGTACCTGTAGCATATTGTAAAACCTGTCCAGGTGACATTTATGTACTAAATATGTTTCTTGTTAGTTACCTGTCATCAGTTAGTTAATGTTTATCATATTTGTTAAGGTACCTGGAACTATTTATAGGAAATCAAATCAACTTAGATATAATATATTATTCGAAAAACACTTTATTGTGATATTTTCACAAAACTTTAGGCGAAATATTGTTAAGGCATAAAACATTATTGATATAAGTTCCATTTGGAGAATAGTTTATCGGTTCGACGTGGGTGCTTTGTGCACTCATTCGATCGACCACTGTGTGAGTCGGTGGTTCAAGCCGCAGGCTGAACGATCGATTTTCACTTGCTATCGTCCAACCCATGTTAGGAATCACACGTTGAAAGGCAAGACCTCGCTAGTCCTCAGCTCGCACAAGTTTCTACTTCTCAGGGTTGTTCGTAGGGGTGCGACAGCTAGTTAACGAAAAAACTTTTTTTTAACATATTTTTCCATGAAGGCTGGAAAGAAAAGAGTGTTTGAAGACGAAGAAGTAGTGAGGGGCTGTTGTATACGCTGGTATGCAAGGAGCTTCATTCCAGCTTAACTTTTCAACTTGAAAAACATGGCAGGTATGGCAGAGCGGTTTGGGGCATTTTCACCATAAGTAGATATTTTAGTAATATAAATTATGATTCCAGTGGTGCATTTGCTTGAGTTTGGTGCTTCTGACAGAGGTTGTCATGTTTGAAAATTATCAATGTTATTTTTAGATTGACTGGTACCTCAGCTATACTTGTTGTTTTATACTAGTCAGTTGGTTTGGCGCATATTTGGCAATACAGTTGATCATCACCCGTTAAAAGTCCTATTTTCAGATGATTCAACAAAAAGCTTTGCACAGACTGGTTTCAGTAATAATGCAAATCATAGAAAGTAACAAAGTTCAGGGAAATTCACACAATAAAGTGTTTTTTAAATAAGTTATGGATTTTCATCAAAACTTAGATATGAACAGAATTTTGAAATTAAAAATATCATAACTCACCATATCTTAGGTAGTTGAAGAAATGACTTTTTGAGTTGAGTCTGTTGTTTACTTTTCGTATAGATTGATAAAGATAAAACAAGTACCATGAGAGATAATCAGAAACATCAGGAAATGAAAGTTACATGTGAGCCTTCATCCGAAAAAATAACTAATAGTCCAGTCATTTTGGGGTTTCATCTCGGAATGAGAGATAATAAGCTGTAAACTCGAATACACCTTCATTTTGGAGTTCCTTGAGTTGTCTTGAAAGTCTCATAAAATCTCGTGTCTGCGCTGGAAGTTATTCAAGGTCAGAGGTCGCAAAAATCAGTTTATCGCGATCATCTCGGATGCCAACATTCATTATAAAAATTTTAGAGCATAAAATTTGAGACAAATTTTGCTTGAAAATTTTTTTCCTACGCCCAATTGTTTTTGAGATAGAGGGCGGAGAACCTGCAGCGCTCAGTCATACTATCTGTAAGGCAAGGTCAACCGTGAATCTCTGTGAATAATACCTTGTAATGGGTGATTTAAGAGCTATAGGATTTGATTTAAAAAAAAAAACAATGAATTTGTGCATTTGACGAAGAAGATAGGTTAGGTGCACAAAATGTCATGTCACAGAATGTCTCGGAACATAAATAAACAGAACAGCACGCCTCTGAAATACGTCATCTTTGTTTGTCTCATACAGGTAACAGATTCATTGTCCTTTATTAGCTATAACCGATGTTGCCATATGGTGAAATAGAAACGAATCCCTTTAAATGTTGAAAGCATTATTTCATTCCTCTTTTTTAAGTGTTTAAATAATTTTTTAAATGAAAAGGTTGAAATGATAAGTTTGAAATGCGTTGTTTCAGAGCTCTCGTCAGGAGTAACATTCCCCATTGCAGGGGCCACAAGCTAAAGTCTATGTGACCAACATTTGTTTCGATGCTAGCAGTTTTCAAAACTTTCAAGTTACGCATTGCACAAACAGATTCACCTTCAGCCAATAGAAAAATGAACCAATCTACACAAGTACAGATTTTTGTGACCTTGAATAACTTTCTTGAGACTTCTGTGACAACTTGTAGAACACCAAAATGAAGGTGTATACAAGTTTAGAGCTTATGATCTCACATTCCGCGGTTGACCTATTTTTTTTGCTTATGTGACAGTACTATAAATGAATGACACAGTATTTTAACAATCATATCATACATATATAGTTATGAAAAATTTTATTATCAAACAAATTGCCATGCGTAAAACATATCAGGAACCAGGAAAACAAGCTATTCGATTTTTCCTTCACTAAGCAAGAATAAATTTATGAACATCAGATAAATGATCCTCATAACCACATATGCTTTAAAATAGTTTTTGTTGCTCTTTTTTGTCTTATCATTCTAACGTTCTTTGAATAACTTGTTGAATTGTGTTGAGTACTTTCAATTTTATGCATTACGTAATAAGGATTCATTTATTTTTGTAAATATGGAGCTTCAGGTTCTCAATAATACAGGGGCACATCATCATGTCCAAATTCTGTTGTCGATTATGGATGGCACTATTAAAGGAAAGGTTAATTTCCAGTGCTAACAGGGACCAACAAGTTTAGTTTTTTTGAAATATCCTACACACCGCCGAAGATGGTTAACATTTCTCTCAGTTGATTTGGATGTTTGAATTCGAAATGCCATAATTACTAAAGACTTATTTACAACTTGTAGTTCTAGATGTAGCAATTTTGTTGATATTTTTACAAATTGTTGATTTTGTGTTTATTTTATTTTGTGTTGAACAGATTACAAAGAATGTGTACGTTGATGTTTTTTTTGCTGTGTTGAATGTTTGCATATTTTTAATTTTAGTTTCAGTTCGTTTTTTTTTGTATTGTTTATATACTAGTATTATTGTCCTGAACAATAACATACGACTTTGATTCCAAATATAGGTGACAGGGAGTATGATCATGACAAGTCAAATGATGAACAAATGTCAGTCAATGTGAAGGTAGTTCCATTTAATTATATTTAAAAATATGGTTCTTCCTGCGCTTCATCGATAACGAAATGTAAAAATTTTATTCGACAAGGATTTGATTGCAATAGTTTGTTGTGTCCGCTATGCTGATTTATACATTTGTAATAAACAATGTGTCGTAATTTTCATTAAAATATGAGTGATATACATCTGAGAATTTTGTAAAATGATTGTGATCTTGAAAACAAAGGAACTATGAATATTAACAGGTCACTACTATTCGTCTCACTTCGATAATAATAATAATATTTATTTTTCTTTTGACATAAAATGTATAGGACTAGTGCAGATAGAGATAAAGGAATTTTTGATTCTGGTGTTCCTGTTCATTTATATTTATAGTTATTAAATAAGTGGTACATTACCAGAAATTACAAAATCGGCATGAAGGATTAGAGTATTGTAAACATGTGAAATTATTTTGCACAACTCAATATATAATGGGGACACCACCACTAAATTAGTAGCTTATTATATTTGACATTATTTTTCAAAAAATAAGTATAATGATCAATATTATCCAAATTATGAGCATCATACTTGGAGTATATTTTGAAAATATTTTTATAAGAAAAATATAAAATTTAATGAATGAGGCTTGTTATATGTTGAATATGTTGTAATATCTGGAGTCAATAAACGTTTTTCTGTCGTCAATTTAGTATTTTTGAAACAAAACTTACTACCCCAACAAAAACTTCCATTTTAAATTTTACTAATTTATGTTTTTGCACTTTCACTACATGAAATCTGGGAAAAAATACTGCATTTTCTATAAACCAAAAACAGCTAAGTGTATTGAATGGTGTCGATAATTATTAGGAGGAATGAAAAAATCAAATAGTTCATGTTTCACATTTATTCTGATTTAATGTAACAAGTAAAAATATATAATACAAATATTGAACATAGTCTCTGAAATGGCTTTGTATTCCCTAAAATACATTATTCTATATATGTCAGAGAAATTGCAAAAGAAAATACCCTTCTTGTGCTATGGTATATGAATGATACACTCACAATGAAGTATTTCTTGAATACCTTACATATTTTCATCAAGTATTTGCTAAATCCATCACATAAAATGAAAGTATTTGGTTCATCAACCAATCATTATACCATGTAATGGAAGTACTTTTAAACTTCATCTTCATTTAACAGCATATTCGGAATACCATTATTAATGGGGAATTTCCTACCAGTTTCCGGACAGATCAGCTCCCCATTGATGATATCGACTTCAAGAAGTACATGATGGACTTTTTTCAAAAATTCTGGATTATTTTCATAGTTGCTTATTAGTTGTTTTGGTAAATCTTCAAGCTGTCCAATACTTTCTGCAGCATTATACAAAACCGACCAGTTCAGCCTTGGAATCATTTTTGCAACGAACTCTGGATTGAAATTCACTTCAGAAACCCTGACATCTGATGCCTGAAAAAAATGCATGCGTGAAACTTCATAATGCAAATGAAAACTTTTACTTTACTCACATTTATACCAAGAGGATAGCCTACACTGACACCTTTCACACACTTGGACGTTAACAAGTTATGGGTGAGTAATTTCATTTTCAATATATTAGTGACAGACAAATATTCAACTATACACTTTCAGAATCATTAAATTTTTCGACGTTTCACATTCAAATGTGGAAAGAAATTATATTTACGTTTCTCTCAATGCTTATAAAATAATTCATAACATAACCCCACTACCTGTCACTTCTTCTTATTTTAAGCCACTCCTATGGCCGTTGCTTCCCTCTCGGGCGCATTTAGCCAATTTCCTCCTGCCAACATTTGATAGGAGTTTTTGTAGGGGACGCAACAGTCTTGCTCAAGGCAAAGTTGTCACCCTCTAGTTTTTTCACTCATATCATACGTTCACTTAACACATATATACTTTCGTAACGGACAATCATTACACAAGAGCCTCGCGATAGCACATGTTATCCACGTACCTTCTATGCAGACGTTCGTCCACTACCACGGCCACCACGGAACTCCTCTTATTGAAAGGACGTTACATTCAAAATGACCGTTGCCGCAAGAAAATTCCATAATGACATTTTGTAATGAGGTTCGTACAAAATATTACAAAGATTAGTATATATATTCTCTAAAAGTATTTTTTGTTGAAAGTATAATCAACGGAAAAGATCCGTTATTTGGAAAATAATACTAGACGACTAGCCAAAGGTGATGTAGGAGGGTTTGGAGAAAAGTATCAGCTCTTTGCCTACAAGTATTTCGTTGAAATCCTTCCGTAATGAAATGAAGTCTGTATCTCCAAGCTATCTCAGATACTTGAGTCAATTAATTTAGTACTTCCGAATGAAAACTTTAAACAAATTAAGCGCTCATCTAGAAAAATTCTTGAATGTCAATTCGATTTAATGAGCCTGGACATAGACCGTTAAGAACTGACCTGCGACAGAAAAAATTTGGTTTCATTACCTTAAGCTTTATTAACCATATTTCAATATATGTATGAGATAGCCAACCTGTTTATACTTTGAACTCCAACTGCCCTTTACTATCTCAGCTCAGAAAAACGATGATGGGCTAATTCTAATTAAAAGTAATCGATAATCATAATTCGAGATATCGATTCGATTATGGAGATAATTCGAATTATTTTTCTTCTTTCAATTATATGGTCGTTTTCATTATTCAGGCGCATTGATTATGCATATCACTAAAAAACGATTCAAAATAAATCCAATTTAAAGTTCGTATGAACTGATTCTCTTCCAGGCGATGCCATAACCCGAAAGGGTAGAGCATTAAAGCAGACTACGAATATATTGATTCAAATCAATGACGTCACAATACTGTCATGTTTGTTATTCAAAACATAAAAACGAACTCCGATTGACAATAAAAATAAATTCTGATCGACAATTATCTTCACTGGTCTCACGTGAAATGTCAATAATGGTTGAAGAGGCAAGAAAATATCTTCAAGACATAATAGCTAGAGTCAGCGGGCTGTACTGTATTTTAGTTACAGATAGGGATGGTGTACCCCTCTTAAAAGTTGCTACAGAAAAAACGCCAGAACATGCTACCAGACCCAATTTCATATCAACATTCGGGTTGGCCATTGATCAAGGAAGTAAGCTGGGACTGGGAAAGACAAGTACCATAATTTGCTCATATTCTCAGTACCAAGTCATACAGATGAACAAACTACCTCTCGTAATATCTTTCATCACCAGCGATTCTTGTAACACTGGACACGTGCTGGCTTTGGAAACGCAGCTGGATCCAATAGTTTCCGATTTAGCTTCAGTAGTTGCAGAATCATAGAATACAGTCTGATCAAAAATATATTTAGATGTTGAGATTACTTGTTTAATATTACCATTGATAAAATATTTAAGTATATACATCTTCATTTCACTCTCTCACCAACACTATGGGAAAATTGTTTGTGATCAAATGGTCATTTTGGAAAATCATGACGATATTGATTTCAAACTCTGAAAAATAAGGATTTATTAAAAACGTTTTAAATCATGTTGATCAACTGACCTAGTTTGAAATTTGTTGTTATCAAGGTAGGACAAGTAAATAACCTCGGGAATACCATGTAAATTGGAATTGAAATGTTCTGAGGTACATCTCCATCCCCTATTTGGATGTTTTGTATTTCCGTAGCTGCAAGTTTGACTTTGTAACATTCTAAAAAAAGTAAGTTACAATTTTTTCAATTACCTTCTTTTGCATATCCTTCAGCGCATCCGCATGTTTCCACTCTAACAAGTTGCAATTCAATGGATCTAACAGGAACCACGCATTTGACCAACACTAGTTTTCCTCTGAAAGGTTTTGTAATGTTGCAACATACTGTGTCCAGTTGACCATTCAACAAAAAATCGGGAGCACCTTTAAATAATTCCTGTTTGATATAAAGCACTTATGAAGAAAAAATTACCAAATCTCAAAACACTTTATGAAAATGTATATATAGGTTGTTCACAAATCTTTCAGATATAAACTGAGTATCTGAAACAGCTATTTCCTCAATGCCATTGAGTGAGACAAAAATTACTTTTCCCTATGTATTTAGATAAACCTATCGAACATTACACAAATCGAAAGAGAGAATTGAAGCCACTGGTGAAAAATGAATCCCTAGAAAACATCCCAAACACCAGAACTACAACTTTTTGCAATGGGTATTTTATGTCCCAATATTACCAATTTCACATGGGCCTGATTTCTCATTTTTCTGGAGAACATTCTTCAACAAACTACACATTTTCTTTAGAGTTCATTGATTTCTCTTGATTTTTTCTTTCTCTTTGGCGCTTCACTACTTTTCATACAGGAAATGAGAATTACAAAGACAAAAGTTTTCTTCCAAAAAAACCTTTTTTTTTTTCGAGAAGTGCTTATCTTACCTACTCCACCTGAAACCAGGGTTGAAGGACTTAGTGTAAAATTTACTGGAGCTCTTTTATCTTTGAGGGGTAACTGTGGACAAGCATTAAACCCAGGTCTGTACTGTACCAAGAACTGTTGACTTTTCTGCAAGTCTTTTGAGAGGAATGATCTTTTAATATCACACCTCAAACTATAACCAATGTTGACATACACTCCGTGATAAGTTTCATATAGTACACGATTGGATTTGGGTTTCAGAGGTATCTCAAAGGGTATTTCAGTGATACCTGAAGGCAACCTTCCTGAATTGCTCACCTCACAAGTTACATTCAGTAACTGAATTGGCTACAAATCAAATATTATTGGAGGAATTTCAAATGTCATTGGATCCTACCTTTACTGAATTATAAAATGCTTCGATGATCCCAACGTTTTTTGAGCTCATCTGTAAGTTAACACATCCGTCCATTGTTAGAGTTATTCCCTCATGTTTGAAATCGGAATTACTGGATATTACTATCACTCCTGAGACATTTTCCTATAGATACAGGTAATCATTGATACATTTATGTAAGTGTAAAAGTATATGATTAAAAATATAGAGGCATATATTGATAGATATGAGTCTGTGTACAATTTCGTCTTCTGGGGGATATATTAGGTTTGGTTTATTATTATTATTTCTGAGACTATCTGGTTTACTACTCCAATTTTATTTTCATTAGGATTTTGTAAAATGATAATTATTAAATATACTTGCCCCCTCACAGTAAACTTTATCAGCTCTCTTCAGTCTAATATCTAGATTTATAGACATCTTCAAATTTGAAATGTAATGTTTAATATACAAATAAAATGCAGTTCAATTCAATTATAATTGCTATAAGCCTTCAGAATTCTGTATATTTATTTTTTTGTACGATAAAAATCATCTAGAGATAGAGACAACAACAGCCAACCATGAATATTGATAATTAGTGACTTTCTTTGATAGTGCATGTGTATTGTGAAAGTGTATTATGTATATGATACTGTGATAATACATATATCATTTTTCAATTCACATTCCCAAATGTAAATTCACAGTTACAACTGTGAGGTTACCCTCATTATTGAGAAATATGATCAGCGTCTGTAGACAGCAAAGTCTTGCATTACACTTTTAACTCGATACAATAGAGGTCAGCACATCAAATTTATTGTATACTCAAAATTAGTATATGATTCATAATAAAATAAAAACAAAACTGTAACCTAACCTACCAGGAGTTTTATTCAACTAGTTCAACGTTGAAATTCATAAGTTGAGAATATAACTTTACCTAGGTTAGATTAGAAGTTAGATTTTGTTAAATTAACTGACATTTAATATGCTAAGTTCAAAGTGTAGATGTGACAATAGACGTTTGTCCTAACGTACAGTAATAAATGTGAATTTACAGTTACTGTGAATTCTCTATATTCATATTTTATCTTCAATATGAAATGAAAATAGTCGTCGCTCACCGCTGAAATAAAAAATTGGATGAAAAAATTAAAATATCCGACTTCGATATATGACGTTGAAAAAAGACAAAAGAGTCTAAAGATTCCGTAAGTAACTGTTTTTGGAGAGTCTATATGAAGTCACAGAATGAAGCTCAAAATTTCATTCTTGGCCGCAATTATACCTTGATTTCACAATAATCAACAAAACATAATAATTGTAATAACTTCAAAAAAGACGAGCAACAAAAGTAATCTAGGGCATCATTATTCAGTTGGCGCCTTCATTTGGACCAGTCAAAACCAGTCCAAAATCAAAGTATAATAATGATCAATGACCGGAGTCGGGACTTGAAAACCACCGTACACAAAGTTGAATGAATGACCGCACAATTTTTTTTTCAGTAGTGACATTATATGATTGCATTCAATACTGCAAAAGTGATAGGCAGTGACAGAAGTTGAAAGTGAACTACATAAAAACATGCCCTTGATGGCAAAGCGTGCCGATCTTCCGCCGGCCATGTGTCATTCTACATTTTTTGTACTGTAACATATTTGACAATTTACCATAAAATCAACGTAAGTGTAACTGACATTGTAACATAAAATGAAGTGAAATATGATAAGTATATTGAACAGCTCGAAACACAAGTTCCAAATGATAAAAATAACCTATGTCAAACATTTAGTTGTTCAGCTGTTTATCGTTTGTTTGTTGAAGGCGCTAGCGCCATCATCGGTAGAAAGTTTTTCACATGAAGGTATCTTCTTTTTTTTGTTGATTATTCTGTGCTGTAGCGTCAGTCGCCATTTTCAAGTTCACTAGATTTACTAAGTTTGGTGTCTTTATTTAGGTATATATGGTTTGGTAATATACCTAGTAATATCACTAATATTTGGTTATTTTTGGAATTGGCGCTAAAGAATGGAATCCCCAGAAGTTGAACAAGCTGATAAAGACCAAGAAACAGAATATCAAGTTATACCTGTACAATTAGTGGAGTCTTATGATAATGTTGATCTCACACCATCAAACAGCTCAAACAATGTATCACTTAAAGTTAATTTAAAAGGGCGATATTACAAACAGACATATCGCCCGGCCTGGGAGCAGATGCCAGATTTCAAGGGTATTTTGTTTGTAATTATTCAATGACATATGTTAATATTCTTGGGAAAGAGTTTTTGTGAAGGAGTCGAAGCTAAGTCTGTTTGCCCTTTATTACACCTCAGCATAATCTTCATCATTTCAACTTTGTTTTTCAGATTGTGGGGGAAGTAATGTTTTCTAATGTCTTAACTTTTAGGCTGGCTCAAGGGAGTTGAAGGAGAACCAACCAGAGCCTTTTGTACTTATTGCCACAAAACTCTTCATGCCCATCGACTCAGTTTATTAAAACACACTTGCACTATAAGGCATCTAAAAGCTGCACAAATATATAGTGCTAAAAAGGTGAGTAGTGAAATGTTTTCAGAAAGTTTGAGATTAGCAAAAAAGAGCAAAATCTAGAACCAAGTTCTTCGGACGAAGTTTGAAAACCTTCCATAAAATAGAGAAGTGAGATAAAGTTCATCAGAAAGCTTCCATCTATAACTCTTAAAGTTTGCCAATATGATTTAATTACGTTGAGTTTTCTAGTAGAATTAAATACTTTTACAGAATAAAAGCTTACATGGAAAGAAGGAGCAAGAAGTTTCTTCAAATACAGAAGTACTGTTGGGTGAAAATGAAGAACTGGACTCGCCCGACATGGAGGATGGGGATTCTGAACACGATCATGATGATGAAGACGAGGGCTTAGATAAAGCTTCTCTGGAATTTCAGATGGCCCAAAAGGTGAGCTTGAGTTCTCTGTTTTTCAGTATTCCCTTACGGTACACTAGTGCAGTTAAAATGTGTATGTCACTTCTCTATATCATTTTATAATTTATTAATATTTACATTATCTCTCTTATTTCGTATTCAGGGTCAGTGAACCAAAAGAAATGTGAATATTGGCAGTAGTCTATTTTCAATTGTAATATCTCAGTGCATACTTATTCGAACGACACACGCAAGTTCACATTTGGCAGCTTCATATTTGGCACACACTGTATCCCTCATTGTTTTCTGTACACAGTGATTTGTTTCGAAGTCTGAAAAAAATGTTATTTCCAGGAATCTATCCTGAAATCGAATACCATCGATGTGCCGCCAATTTCGACACAGGTCACCGACATGTGCAAAGGGATACCGATAGCTGGACTGCAAGTGAGCCTTTATAAGTTGATCGATGGAAGATGGACTTACATCAATGAAGGAATCACGAATGCCAGTGGGAGTTTCTCTCAATTCCTGGAGAGAGGTGACTTTATACCTGGGAGATATAAATTACATTATGATGTTGATAGATACTTTGAGGTTAAAAAACAAAATACAATATTTCCTTTCATAGAAGTAAGTTTGATGTGTTGAAAAGTTCAAATGATGATTCCAGTTTTTTTTTCAGGTAGTATTTGACTGTGCCACCTTCGCAGACACTCAACATATCCCCTTGCTACTGAGTCCATATGGATATACGGCCCATAAAGGTTGAGTTTGGGGAGAAATTTGTTTATTTAAGAATTCAGATGCAAAATTTAGAAAGATTATAAAGCCAGTCATAGTTGGAAGTAACACTTCAAAACATTACAAAGATTACAAACTGACATTTAGTAAAGCATACTTCTTAGCCTAAAATTCCTAAGCAGCAAATAATGCTGGTACTAGAAAATAAATATTTTGAAATAAAATCTCGAAATATTCATCTCTCCCAACTACCTCACCCTAGGTTCTGGTAACTGCCTGCCGCAAAACAACTACTTCCCCGGCTAATACCACGCTGGATATTGGATTATATCCGATATACATTTAAGCAAGATACCTTCTAGAGGTTAGTCTCGCAGATGTTTCTCATTCACCCAGCAGCAGGACTATGCTGAAATCATTCGAGTAGCTCATCTACAGAACGGTTTCGAGGTTTTACCTCCCATCAGTGCAGGAAAGATCAAAGTGCCTGGGACTCAGTTAATTTCAGCGCGGCACAACTGCATGTATGAAACCTTCATCTAGGAGAAAAATTGTTAACTAGTAACAGCTTCATTTCGTGAACAAAGTCTCAAACGGGACAGAAACATCCCATTTATAGTATATCCAATACCAATTGGAACAGCACAGAGAAGGAATTCTCGCCTCGACATAGGCGTCGGCATATTATTTTTCAGTGGTAGTTTTTTTCGGTTACTTATTCTTACAATCATAGCAATTGATCACCCCATAAAAAAGTTATCTCAACTGAATTTTTCCACCATGGGTAATTATGAAAAACTTCGAAATTTAAGGTAGTTGATT
>WOGR01003332.1:0-15481 GCA_015342045.1 Leptinotarsa lineolata
TACTGTATCCATATCATCACAACTGTGAATAGTAACGAATTCGTCCTCATAGTGCGATTGAAGGGAGTTTCTATAACCGCTCCAATCAGTAAGCTTTGAGTCACGATATTCCACTACTGGTCTTAGACATGTTGGAATATTGAAGAACAAGTGTTGCCGCAAACTTAGAACTCCTCGACCCTAGGAGGTAGAAGATGGAGGGTCTTTAAGGACACCCCTACCCACCTCTTTCAGGATCGAGAGATGAGTAGACTCAGATGTGGAGGTGAGGACACCTGCCGTCTCTGAGTTGCCTACTGGTTTTTTGGATCCTTTTGATGACACGATTTCCCTCTTCGCGTTCGAAGAGCCAAATCCAGCCTTTTTTTCTGGGTTTCTCGACGAGAGGACACAACGGTTGCTTTTTCAATCCTAAGCACAATAAATGTTTCCATTCGCTTTTAGTTTTCATTTTTATCAAATCAAGAGATGATTTTTTTACATATTCGTGAGTTTTTAGTACAATAGACCTAACATAGAAATACATTTTTCACATTACAACAAAATGAAGGAATAAAATCCATCAAAACAAAGAAAAAATTCAATTCGTAAAGAGTCAAAAAAGAAATTCCGTACGATCCCAGACGCTGAACTTCACGTAATCGCAGCATCCTCACTCCTTAGAGGGCGTTAGTTAGATCGGATCGTATCGTATTGTTTCGCTTGTAGAACAGCAAATAAGGAACTCGCGTTCCTTGGGGTTTCAGCACATAATAGCAAACAATGCTTCAGCACGTATTCTTCCTGCACGGTTTTGACCGAAGAATCGTCGTACTTCAGCCAGCAGTTTTTACTGACGTGGAAGGCATCGGTCACGTAGTGTCCAATGTTGACATCATTGCCGTCGTGGTAAACGACGGCGAATAGCTTGTACTGCTTCTCTGTTGGACACTGTGTTTCTGACGATACCAATGTCGAATCAATTTTCAAATCGAATCCAAACTCCAAAGCCTTGATAATGTGCGTGCAGCCATCGTGGGTCATTTCGAAAAACTTTCGATGCAATATGAGGATAACGGGAAATTTGCAGAGCATTATTTGCTCCCATGCTTTGACCATCTCGTTAGTTTTCGACAAAGTAAGCCCCTCTGAACAGTCTTTAATTCCTCAATGTTGAGTGGCAGGCTATATATTCAAGAAAAGCTGGATGTGCTCATATGGTCTCCGGTACAATGAATGCTCGACTTTAGTTGTCCCCCGAAGATGTTGCTTATCGGTGAAGTCGATCCTTCTGGTTTGAATTCCTTTTAATTTTGATTCCATTACATTTCATTCATTATTTAAATCACTGCTCAAAGTAGAGTCAACGAGAGGTTTTTCATCTTCAGTCTACTATTCAACCAACTCCTTTAGCTAAAATATTTCATTATTGAGTCCATTCAAAAGGAAACTTACCCTCGATCCAGTCGGTCCGCATATAATGCAACATTTTATAAATCCATGTTGGACTGAATGGGATGTCCCTGTTAATTATAATTGTGTGGTCATCCTTGGCATTTTTATCCACTATCCTGTCTTCCGTCCTAATGTAGAAAAGTAAGTAAGTAATCAAACTGCTCAACAGAACGACACATTCCAACTATAACAGGGGTAGATTTCATCCTGTCGCTTGACGAAATGTTTTTGCTCTGGCTGTTCAGTAAGTTGTAGAGTGGTGGATATGCTATCAGACCTTGCAAACTCACTGCCCTACCGTCGAACGTGTGTGTAGATAGAAACTTGCCACCCTATAACATTCTGGATCTACGAATTAGTCGAAACTTCTTGGCTGCAAACTCACTGCCCTAACCGTCGTTCGTTTATGTAGATAGAAACTTGCCCATCCTATAGTAGTCTGGATCTACGAATGGGTCGGATCTTCTGGAGTCCTTGAAGGGGCATACGAGTAGATTATTTCACTGCTTTTCGGCGTCCTGATCAAAGGCGACTCGTCGAAACTTCTGACGGGTTCAGACGAAACGTCGGCCTTGTCGGATTTGAAAAGGTTTGCCCACGATTTTGCGACAGGGGAATGGTTCGTTGGGAATTAGTTCTTTTGGAGACTGTGCGGGTTCAGCCGAAGGACTCAGTTCAGCCTCATTTCGAATACCCTTCTCCTGTTCCGTCAAAGCTTGACAATTAGTATGCGGGTCCTCCACTACATTGCCCCTCTCTGGTTCTTGCACTGTCTGCTGATACTCGTATCTATTGTTGTGACGATAACCATGAAAGGCAGGATTCTGTTGCACAAAGACATGAGGATTAGGAGGGGACATCGGAGATGGAGCATTGTGATAAATAACGCCCGATTGGGGATGAGGATAGGACAGGATTGGCTGTACCATCATATTGGTGGTTCATCGTCGGGGAGATCACCGTGTGCGGGTAGTAGTCAAAATGTAAAGATATACGGCTATTGGTTGAATCATCGCAAAAACTTTCTGGATTTGGACATTTTTTGTCTTTTTTATTTGTCCTTTTATGATGTTGAAACTGTTAGTGATCAGTTTGTCTCTCAAGTCTTCTGCCACAAAATTCTTAGAAATATAGAATAATTTACTTTCATTACCATTTGGACAATTTTCAATGTTTTACCCAATGCGAAACTGAATGTTACAAAAACGTCAGTGACGTACATTTTTGGTCAACAATATTGACTATACTGTGCTGCCGTTAGAGTCGATAATTTATATCTGTTCAGGGCTATATGAACCTCCTTAACACTGAAAATTATATTACTCCGCTATTATTCCGGTACCATGTTATTATTTATAATATATAAATTATTTCCTGAACAAGCTCTTATTTTTTTCCCTGCAATTAGAAAACACCCTGATGAAAAAAAATTAGGATTTACATATTTCTTTGTTACAAAAAAATATTAGGGACAAATCAGGTCCTGTTATAAGTATCAAATAGTCAATAGTTTCTAAATTATTATTATTTCTAAAATAACTGGATTGATTTAATTTAGCTTCATCCAATTACATCAAGATAATTTTCAGGAGACATTCAATTCTCACATATTGATAGCTCATAGTAATTTTTATCTTGTAGGTATGCAACATACAAAACATGATGTTTTGTTAAACATATACACTGTAAGTTATTTTCTTATATAAGTTCAGCCCTGATATGCTTTATTATAAAACTTCTCGATGTCGGAAATCCCAACAAGAATATTATTTACTCCACTTGAAGGGTATGAGCCTTGTTTGGAAAGAAATGAGAAACTGACAGTCACAATCGTCACACGGTATATGCATACCTACAACAATTTTCCAAGAAATTCCTCCGGCATGTTATTCGGCTAGCTTCAAGGAATTTGCGAGATCCTGGGAGATACATCCTGAGAAATCATGCGTAATCAAAATTGCACTCTTTATTACCAACTTTTGTAATATCTCGGTACTATATCAACATCTGAAAGAACTTACATTCTAATGGAAAGATGATCAAGTCTTTTTTTTCTGTCGCCAGGGAGGTAAGTTTCTGGAAAACACTTACCTATATCTGTCTGTGGAACTACGCTATTTGAAAGATTTATTGAATGAGTTGGTTTTTCAATCTTCATAATTGCGGAAAATGAATCTATGCCTTTAGACAGTCTGTGGAAGTGTTATTACTCTTAATGGCCACAAGTGAAGAGATCACTTGAAAAGTTAGTGCGTTCATTTCTGAAGCAATAAGTCAGTACCATGTTATGAATTTTGCCTATCCAATTGAATGAAAGTCTATTGTGGAATTCGTGTTCAATGAATGGCATATCTAGGATGAGTCTTGGAGAATTTCCTACAAACTAATGACAAATGCTTCTGATAATTCTCAATTGAGATCAATCATGCACTTCGATTGGAGGTACATAATAGTTCTCCCATATAGGTTTCATTTCGTTTTTGAATCAGATGTTTCATGTTAGTTACATGAAATCAAAAAAGACATTTTTGTCCCGTTCTGGATTGTTATAATCAATATCAATATATCAGAAAATATTTGAGAAGTACCTACAGATGCATCTTGCTAGTTTGATAACAGAAATGTACGCAGATCGGTCAGATTTCATTTTTGAAGAACAGAATGCGGAGTTTTTATTCTAAAGCCCTTTTTTATTTTCATTATTACAGAACGGAAAAAATACGTAAAATAAATAATTTGTAATGTTATTACTACCATGTCTGAGAGAAACTGATATAAATCAAGTAGTGTCTTTTTTCCAGACTACAAAATTTTGTTTGTATGAGACATATATCAATTTTGATATCTGGAAATTCTGAAATAAAAACAACTCTCTTGGATGCGGAAGTCACAAAATTGAATTGTCACCAGGAGAACTCAGGGATGCCATGAAAACCTACATCATCTGAGGAAGCCCTTGCGTTAAAAACATCATCCGAGTTTTACAAGGAAATACTTTCTATTTTGCTATGATCGAATATATTCGATTGTTCCATGATCTGCCTTTCACTTGAACACTTTTAATTCTATTCAAGTTGTGGACTATTGAAAGATATAGGTCTTGTTATTTGATATTCAATTACGTCAATACTAACAATTATTTTTTATCTTCGATGACAATATATTATATTGCTGAAAACCCAATAGCAAAGGTACGATATCTACTCCTGTAGCATTAATAAAATACCTAGGAGTGACTCTGGATCAGCACATTTCCTGGACCGAGCACATCTCGAATGTAATTAAACGACTGAGAGCATTATTGCACATATTTAATACATTAAGAGATATCCTATCACGCAAAAACCTACTAATGCTTTATACTTTCCTAATAGAATCCATTTTAAGATACAGTATTGTAATATGGAGAGGAGCCTTCGTTAATAACTTACGTCCTCTACCTATCTTACAAAATTTCCATCATAAAAATCATATTCAGAAAAAAGAAAGTGTTCCACTATATGAAGAAACATAAGTCCTCTCGATCAGTCTTTTGTCTGCTCATCAATATATAATTCGAGTTCACACAACTAAAAACTCACTTCAAAGCAGATCTGTCCAATCAACCAGACAAACAAGAAATGAAGAATTAGTAATACATACATTTAAAAAAGTTATAACCCAGAGAACGTTTCTGTTTTTTTGTCCAAAATTTTACAATGCAATACCAGTACTCAAAAAGACAAATTGAGGAATTTCAAAACTGAAATGAAGAACTATATCCTGAAAAAAAAGTAAACTTTTTATAAAATACAACTAAGTATAGTAAATACACCCACCCTTTGCTTTTATCTCTACCCTCTACAAATTGTCAAATATCATTCAGAATCTTGGTAAAAATAAATGTGTACACATTAAATACACAGCTGTTTGAAGTTATGCTTTACACTAGTCAGTTACCGTCCTCATTTTTTTTTCTTGTAAATTTTTGCCCACCAAAATTTCTAGCATAGTTTATGTACAGTACTAATGGTTTTTTTAAAGAAACCCTGGATATAAAACCCACACAGGCAATTATGCCTAAGTATGTTGTACTCAGTGAGCAAATCTAACCCCATTTCGTAAAAAAAATAATAAGTAATATTTTTGTATATGCAATACTTGACTTGAATAAAATTGAATGAACTTCATCTGTTGATAATGCCTCCATTTCCAATAAATAAAAAATACATACTCATGCATCATTTGTTAACATTGTTACATCTTTCTCCGTAGGTTAACCAATAATTGAGTACACTGAACAATAATCAAACTCAACTTCATTTCACTATCAATATAACAAAACACCAAAACTTCCAACTATTATTCGAATGTATATCGCTTTATTAGATCGCTCCGCGTACCGCACTGTCTCAAACTTGACTGTCTGGTAGGCGAGTGGTTGGCGTTTGAATTTGGCATCCGAAGGTGGTTGAATGTTCCATGGAATTCCATCGAAGCGACGGTAGCGATATTCTCATCACATCTGGAAAGCTGGCGAACATCAAAGAATCGCGAAGCATCATTCAGACTGAGCGCGCTCTTAACCACGTCAAAGTTGGTTTATGGCTACCAGTGGCGCCGGTGTTATTTTCTTTAAGGCATGATTTATAACACTACCCCCTTCCCTGAGGTTGTTCACCCCGAACAACAAGAGGGAACATCACGACCCATGTACGGACTCAGTCTCTCTATGTGGACTACTTTAGGCTTGCTTCTGGGAGACAATTTGATTCTGTACACCAGATCGTTCAACTTTTTGGTTACCAAGTAAGGTCCTTGTCATGGTCTCTGCAATTTGGGACGCAAACCTTTTCGCCGTTGGGGTTGGTATAACCATACTGCATCGCCTTCCTTAAAGCTCACCGTCAGAGACTTTTTGTCAAACCTTATTTACATCCTGTCGCTGGAAAGCTGTAATTTGGATCTGGCCAATTTGTGTACAACTTCAAATTTCTCCCTGAAGTCATTCAGGTACTCTGAAAGGGGTACCTCCTGAGGTTCATCGGATGGACTGCCACACATTACATCTATCGGAAGATTCAATTCTCGACCAGTTAACTACATAGATGGTGTGTAACCTGTTGCATCATGTTGGGAGCTCCTTTATGCCAACAGAAAGAGAGGAACAATTTGTTCCAGTCTCTTTGGTTTTCGGAGACAAACATCGAGAGGTAGTTATTTATGGTGCAATTATGCCTCTCAACCATTCTATCGGATTTTGGATGAAGAGCAGTTGTTCTTGTCTTTTTTATTCCCAACAAAGTCATCACAACCATCATCTTTCTACCCCGAAATGCCCTCCAGTATGACCATTGTGGAGCTGTTCGAGTATATTCGGAATACACGACTTTGTAAGAATCATTTGTGAGTTCTTCCATCCGGGCTTTCTCATTTCCGAGTGAGTATATAGGTCATCTCGAATGCACATAGAGTCCCATTGAAGCAAGTAACCCTTTTCCTGCTGGCCGTGCTTGGAGATCTCTTGCCATTTCAGCCTCACTCCTTTGTCAATCCATTCCCGTACGGTTTTCAAGACCGCATCCTCCTTCTGCGCTACGATGATCTCTTGCCTTGTCATGAGAGTAGTGTAACCCTCAGATGCAGTTAATGACCGTACCACACCATGGTCATGTGATATCTCAGATTTTCTGTCCGTATCCCTAGACAAGGGACCCTTAGAGGTTGCTAGCCTCCGGCTCACAGGGAACCCGACGCAGCAGGAGGTAGTGGAGCTTATCTCCTTATCACAGCTGTCCATGAAGGAATCTCTGCCCGTTACCTTGTCACGTCTGGTGAAAATTCTTCTTCTGGTAACTGATGACTATTCAAAAATTCGTCAACAACTGATCTATTACTGTTGCGTCCTATCGTGAAAATCGAATACCTGGGGGCTTGGGATGCAGCAGCCAATGTACGCTGACTGAATTTAGTTTCTATAAACCCTGACGCTCTGGTTCGGGTGATCTCGAACGCCAGTCTCTTCTTTCGTTGGATGCTGGACGTGATCGATGGTCCCGCTTTAAATGTCCTTCTCTGCCACAGTTATAACATTTAGGCCGCCGCCTTGCCTTGGATGCAGTTCCATTTATTGAGTATTTTCTGAAGAATTTCTCTAGACCTACTAAGATTCGATCTGTTCTTTCGTCTTCCTTTTCATTGATGGCCTTTACTAAATCTTTTCGTTGTATTCGCGAAGCATTTTTGGCAGCTTCAAATTCTAGGGCATGAATGATGGCTTCATTCAGTTTTTTATGACGCTCCATCCTCAGCGACTGCTGCAGCTCCGTGTCACAAACCCCGTTGACGAAACTGTGGACGCTAATCCAGTGGATGAAGTTATCAGGTGCTAAGCGAGTCTCACCAATCTTTCAACTTCAGCTCCAAACTCCTGCAGACTCTGGGATGGACCTTGAGTTCTCACCTTCAGTTGAGCTTAGTAGACTTGCTGAAGATGCTCAATAACATACCTGACCTCCAAAACTGATATAACTACTTAATAATCCTTCTGCCTATTCACTGGAATATTCTGCAGAATTTCAGAGGCCTTTCCTAGTAGTGCCAGTATGAGAGCTGTTGCTTTCTTTTCATTTTTCCATCCACATTATTTTCCGCAGCGGTCTCAAATTGTCTGCGATAAATTGACCATGAAGATTCGCCATCGAAAGTTGGAGTTTTAATAAAACTACTGCTAGAAGGGAGATATTTTGTTTTCACTTTGCATTTTTTCACAGTGACCCTCTTCGGTTCCGGTGATTCTTTCCGAAGTTCCCGAAAAACTTCTTCAAATTTTTTATAGACTCCTTCAAGTTTCTCTTCAAATTTCCTTTCAACCCCCTCAAGCTTCTCATCGACTGTTTTTTCTAATCCCTTCGTTGTTTCCTGAAATACTTTTCCGAATTATTCCTGAATAAATTCCTGTGCCTCCCCTTTACTCACTTGGGGATATTTCAAATCTTCTAATGAATGAAGGTAACTTTTTCTTACAAATTCCAAACAGAATGATTTAGTGAACATCATTGGGGAAATGTAATATAATATCCTATATAGATGCTCAACGTTAAACAATCGTGAACCATGAAAATGTCTAACCTTAGACATTTTCTAGGAGACTCGAAATAGTTGAGTTTTTGATCCCATAATTCAAATCTATCATCGATTACTTCAACAATATAATACAGTTTTCCAATTGCCAGAGCTGATAATTGATTGTATATATTAAATACAAAATTAAGGGCAAAAATGAGACCTTCTGGAGTACCTGGAAAATACTAAACGTAAACAATAAATATTTTTATAGAATGACTAACAAGAAGTTATTAATAGTAATGATAATGTTTATTCATTCAATAAATTGCAGCAGTAAGATTAATAAGGCTAAGAATGAACAGCTGGGATAGACAATCACTTAATTCTAAAAGCTCCAAATATTAATTCAAACAAAAAAACTATAATAACAATATCCCACTGACACAATTGATTAAATAAAAAGCTACAATGGATTGCAGTGGATTGTGTGTTGTATAATATTCAACTAAGACTGGAACTATAATTGAAATAACACAGTCATATTGGTAAAATAGTAGCATTTGAAAGATCAAAATTGAAACTAAACTACAGGCAGGCATTCATGAAACTAAAGAATTATGGAAGGTGAAGACTGAATTGCAATATTGAATATACTGACATATGGGTGAAGTTATGCTTTTTACCGTGTACAGGTTTTCTGAAATCCAGTTTTCCTGATATATATCACTGATTCCCCTTCGTCTCGCGATATCATAAGCAAGAAGTGAATGTAGCAAAGAGTGATGAACTGTTGTTAGATGTGATATATCCAAACATTTCTTCAAGAATCTTAATCTGCACAAAAGCCTTTTCAGTTTTTACGATATACTTGATGTGGATTTTCATGAAAAATTTCCTTGAATTATAGTCCAGTCATTTTAGCTTCAATTAGGTAAGAATCTCGGAATTCGAGATACCCAGCTGTAAGTCTGTACATACTTGTATATTGACACCCTGAAAGTTGTCTCAAAATCTACATATGGTAGGATGTACGCAACTAATAAATTTCAAGGTCAAAGTTAAAAAAAATCGGATTTTTTGCTTTTTTTTGTAAATATCTCATTTCCTAAGGGTTTTTTCCTATTTGTATTTATTGCCCATATTTTAGAACACATAATTCTCTCTAAATTTTGTTGAAGAAAAAAATGTATACGGTGAACCGTTTTCGAGATAGAGGGCGGAGAGGGCGCGGTCACAGGATCACTTCAGGTCAACCGGTGCCTCCGGTCGAAAACGCGTCATATAAGTATAGTTGATGAACTATCGATAAATCAATGATTATAAATATTTGTCAAGTGATCCTGTGACCGCGCGCTTTCCGCCCTCTATCTCGAAAACGGTTCACCGTATAAAAAACTTTCTCAAAAAAATTTGTAGAGAATTTTGTATTCTACAATATTGATAATGAATACAAATTGTAAAAAACCCATAGGAAATGAGATATTTACAAAATAGCACAAAAAACCGATTTTTGTGACCTTTGACTTTGAACTTCAATAGTTGCGTACACTACCCATATGAAGGTTCACCCTACCATATGTAGGTTCTGAGACAACTTTTAAGGTGTCAATATACAAGTATTTACAGACCTACAGCTGGCTACCTCGAATTCCGAGGTGAACTTACTGTAATGACTGGTGTAATATATAGTTTATATACAAAGCTAGTAACAATGAATCTCAATGGGTGGATGATATATAGGCTGTATGTAATAACATTTATGATTCGGACTGTTTCAAAAATATTCGAACGATATATTTCATCCGGTGTTAACCGAATGAAATTAGTTTTCTTAGGCCATTTTTGTTTTTTAAACACATCTGTTATTCACAAGCTATTAATTGACGAGTTCAAAATAATCTCTATTGAAAAATGGAGGTGACTTTCCCTTCGATGAGGAGTAACTGAAGCCAGACATATAGAACCAAAATTTGGTTTGAGCTGTTCATAATGTTCTAACAGATCAGGCTGACATCTGGCAAATTAACACCACTGTGTACAGCGCCGTCCGATCGTTTCCTAATCAAATTGACGAAATCTCGTTCTTGGGGTTCGGATGATTGAACGGCGGGTACACAAGATGGAGGCTTAGATCACGTTGAAGAGACAACATGCATTTCGTATCCAATGTGTGATAGATTACAGTGCGGCCAACAGGCCTTTTACGCCCGCAGTGCGGCGAATGACTACCAAACTATGACGTATCTATTATACTTTGAGTCATGGCGTGCTGGTGACACCAAAGAACTGCCACGATGAGATACGAATGCTAGTGACGGCAAAGAATTCACTAGTGAGGAAAGCGGGAAGCCTCGCGGAAAATCTCAAGTTTCCAGAGCTTCTCGCTTATTCCAAGAGCCCCCACGTGTCGTGGATAATCCGACAACCGCTGAATAGGTGGAATCCTTTCGAAGGATATCTATTAACACCCGCAGCCAGTCAACTCAGACACTCCAACCCTAACGCACTTCGAATCTTTCAGCGGAGAGATACGACAGCCTGAGCTCGATAAACTGCGCAACACGATAACCCCGGATGATGTTCGAAGAGCCCTTGTGGATTTCAAGAACTTTGCTGCTCCAGGCCCAGATGGGCCAAGCACTTATTGGTGGAAAAATTACCAAGCACCCATCGCCATCTGATCAGAGTTTTCAAGTCACGGCTGGATGGAGAGCAACCGGATCCGAATTGGTTTATCGTGTTATAAGTTGTTTACGAGCATCTTATACACACGTATACTCACCGCAGCTAACTGAGTGATCGAACGAATCTATGTGCAGAGAGGGTCGATGAGAGGAGTGGCTGGATGTAAAGAGAACCTGCTCATCGATAGATGTGTATCGCAGGACTCGATACAGTATACGCATAACCTTTCTAATGTGACCTGGATCGATTACCGCAAGGCATTTGATACAACATTGCATGAGCTCATCTTGCATTTGCTCAGAGGCCTTGCGGTATCCGACAAAATGTTGAGATGCCTTGAACAACTGATATTAATCTGGCGGATTCGCTTCATCATAATATCTGGTCAGACTAGTGGCCAAATAGACTTGGTCAATTTCAGAAGGGGTGTATTTCAGGGCGATTCCCTAAGTCCCATTTTTTTCTACATCCCACTATTGCCATCATCCGTTGCGCCTAGAAATACTCGTGGGTATAACTGTTTCGCTTGTTTCATATGGATGATCTTAAATTTCATGCCTTTGGAGAAATGGATCTACTTCAGTCCTTGAGGGTGGTGGAAGAATACACGCATGCTATCGGTATGAAATTCGGGATAAACAAATGTGCAATTGTCCATCTCAAAAGATGACGATGCGGAGACTACGGAGAGGATGTGTAGCTCGTAGATGGAATTATCATGCCTCGGGGTGAAACAACGCAACTCAAAAGAGGTCACAGCAGTTAGTTTGGGAAGTTATTGGTTGGTAATTCTGGCGCGCCCTCTCGAATGTACCAGGGGATAATAAAGACCGCATCAATAGTAGTATTGTATTTCGTTGTGCTGAAATTACCACCATTTGACATCGTTAAATCAAATTCATTATTTAAAACACAAACACACACGCACATTCGTGCAATCGCCCTGCGACGCCTAAATGAAACAGCAGGCACAGGCATACATTTTCGCCGCGCGGTAGAAAGAGAGGAGGACACTTCCTCTCCCACGCCGCGCCGGCGGTCTACTCTTCCTCCGGTCTTACGAATTTTCGATCAGGTCACGTGTCCTGACGTGAGTTTCATATGTCTTACCTATCACAAAAGTGCACAACGCCGATAAAGAAGTTTTCACTTCAAAAAGTGATGAAAAATCTAGTAAACGAAACGTCGCATGGCAAATTGGTTCATATCAGATTATAAGGAAAAAAAAACGAAATTCGATAGTTCTAGTTATTGGGTAATAATTCAAAAACAACTACTGATATTCCCGATCTGAAAATAGATTTTTGTTGCTTCCCAAAATAGGAAACATCTGTCCAATTTAACCGACCATGTAGGTCTTACCGTTTCCGAGATAGCGATAATGGGATCAGCTAATAAAAAACGACTCAAAGCACGACGGGGAAATTATGCTACAAGTTATGTTGAAAAAATGCATATCTTGCAGAAACACAAAACAAAATAATCAACCCGCCACTGTTTATAAACTTGCCGCCGAGGTCAAGAATCAAGAAAGCAAGTTGTGATTCCCACTGATCCGAGAGATCATGTTTATAATAATTTCATGAAGTTACATTTAATCGTGGTTTCCAATATCGACGATAAATATGTTTTCCTCTACTTGGCTGTGTGTTTTAGTGTCGTTAGTGAATATTTCCTATGGACAATATGAAATACCACCAGTTACGCTGGAGGCCTACAAACCCAGGGGATTCAGAGCTTCTATCAAAGGTAAATACCGATTTTCACGAAGTGGGTAATACTTTATTGGAATGACCACAGTTGAAATAGAGACGTATATGAAAAAAATGCAATGACCTCTACCGAAGTTTGAGGGGTGCCGTGTCACATTGTGACAATTTATTTTCCTCATATAGGGTATATGATGGATTTGGCCGATACTTGATGGAAATCCATCACTAACGTATTGAAAAAACACTATATTGTGAGATTTTCACTAAACAGTTTTACAAAAACGCAACACGTGTTTCACCATACAATGGCTTCTTCGGGCGTGTCTTTAGTAACTAACTTATTCTACATAAACAATGCTTTATATAACTTCACAATCTGAAGTAACTACATTCCAAATACCTGAGATATACCTGGTCATTTAATATTTCATGCGCACCTGAGTTTGTAATGAATTACCTGAGCTTGTGTACCAGTTTTCACATTTGAAAACATATTTAGTAACGGGAAGTCATTTAATTCTAATTGGTCGTTCAGTAAAATACCTGAATTCTTGAATCTATTGATTTCTAAACACTCTAGAAGATTGAGTTTCAAACTTTTCCTTTCTAAATGTAACACATCGTATTCATGATTGAACTCAGGTCCTTCTGCTGTGAGATGGTTTGCAAATGTGGAATTGGTCTTTCTATTTACAAAACTACTTTTATGCTCTTTAATTCTTTGGGAAATGTTCTCCCTGTTTAGCCAATATACTGTTTTGGGCAGGAGCCACAAGTCAACTCACATACTCCTGATCTATCCGACAACAAAGTTTTGTCTTTATTGTTTTTAATAAATTTACTTAGACTATTATTCGTTCTGTAAGCTACGTTCACGCATTCTTTTTTCAAAAAACGGGCAATATTATTGGTGAGTTCACCCAAATATGACAATGTCCTATAACTCACGTTTTCGCATCTTGAATTTGGGTAGACCTAGTCCATAGCTTGCTTTTGTAGTTTTCTGGAAGAATATCTACCTTATAACCGTTGTTGTGCCCAGGAAACAGCTAGCAAAGTACTCAAAGGGTTCCCCATTATTAGTCCATCACTGCATGAATAAAATTTTTTGTCACATTGGAAGTAATTTTGGGAAGGACAAACAGTAAGAAAATCTAACATTTCTTGTATTATTACTGGATTTACGTGGTCCAATTGTTCCAATTAGCGGAATATTAGGAAATAAATTTTGAACATCGAACGATATTAATTTTGCATTATCAGGCAAAATTGAGTTTTTAATATTATTCCCTAATTGATAAGAGTTATTTAAACTGAATCGCGGTTTGAAATTGGTATAGGTCTGAATCAATTTTATAAGGATTTCTGAGGTTTTTACGGTGAGTGCCGTTACAAACGACACCACAGGTATAATCGGGTAATTGGGTTTGTGTAATTTAATAAGAGAATAGAACTTGAGTGGTTGTGGATTAATGATCAATGCTCTACATTTCTCACCTTTTTCTGGTACCTAGTTGTAGGGTCATTCCTCAGAATCTCGTAACTCCCGTAATTGAGGAAATCTAGAGTTTTGCCTTCGTAGTCCTTTTTATGTAATGCAATAACCGTTCGACCTTTATCTGCCCTCGTGAAAATATCTTCATTGTCCTTTGCAATTGTTTGTAGGCTGTGGTCGAATGAAACCTGAGGTACCAAATGTTGTGTCTACTACTACGGCAGAACAAAGGTTATATTTCGAAGTTTTTTTCTGAAGCACCGAGAAGTTAGGATTAGGTTAGGTCAGAAGTGAGTGGGTCTATTCGACCCTCCACCGCAACCCTCAAGGGTTTGTTGTGGCTCACAACTATTCAAACTCGACCAAACAAACCCATCTTCTTGACGAAGCCGATTAGTTTGTATGGTGAGTGATGGCAAAAGTGTGATTCTACCAAACTTTGAAAACCTGATTCGGTCCGTGGCTGGGCAGGCTCAAAGTATGTGCTCTGCTGTTTCATCATATTCCAAACAGAGGCGACACACACGGTCTTCTGACAGTCCAAGTCTCTGCATATGATGATTCAGACGACAGTGACCTGTAAAGAGGCCTGTTAGACATCGTAGTTCATCTCTACTAAAGTCCAACAACTTTTTGGTTCCAAGCTTTGAATGGTGAATGAACCCCTTGGAGTGAGCCAATCCTGGAAGATCTTGCCAGAAGTCTTTAAAACTTCTTGCCATCCAGGTGTTCAATGTTTGTTTGGCAAAGCTTAAAGCAATGCCAATGACAGATTCTGGTCCGATAAAGCTACTTGCAGCACCCTCCTTTGCAAGGGAGTCAGCAGCCTCGTTGCCTTCCAGGCCAGTGTGGGCAGGAATCCAGACCAGAGACCATTTGTTGAGTCTTCCTATTGAGAAGAGTCGTTTTTGGAAATTTGCTAACAATTTAGACTTTGATCGGTAAGAGCCAAAAGCTTCCAACGTCGCTTGACTGTCCGAGAAAATTTTTATTGTCTTGTGTGTGAGGTTGGAAACTACCAATCTCTCCGCACACAATTCAATAGCAAATATTTCCGCTTGGAATACAGTCACATAGGTCCCTAGGCAGGTTGATATCTCTGTCCTGG
>WOGR01003333.1:0-16026 GCA_015342045.1 Leptinotarsa lineolata
AAATACGGTTGAAATACGTGTTTCAGGATTATTTCTCAAAATGACCTGTTTAGCTGAAAATGAATTTGTTCAATGGAACATACGGACACAGTGTATATGTATGTTCCATAGCAGCCTGACATCTACACCTACACCCAGAAATTTAGTGTGCAGCATGTCTAGGTAGTTTTCTACATTGTAGAAAATTCTGGATTCAAAAATGAGTATGAGCTTGTTTGTCAAGAACCAGGTTTTTGCTTGTTCCATAACTTCCCCAAGGATTGTAGCCGGACACTCTCACTCTCGATATTTGAGGTGAACATATTTGGCAAATCGTTAATATTAATAATAAAAAGAAGGAGGCCCAATATTGATCCCTGAGGAACTCCTCTACTTTTTGTCTGAGGAGTGCTTCTCTGAGTTTCAATACAAACTACTTGAAATCGATTGGACAACTAAGATTTTATTAGTTTGAGTGCCACTCCTCTTATTCCATAGTACTCCATTTTCCTCAGTAGTATGTAATGATCAACATAATCAAAAGCTGCACTTAGGTCTGTGAAGATTCCCACAAATTTTTCGTTTCTTTCAAAACTGGTTTTTATGGCACGAGTTAATGACTTGATAGCATCCAAAGTGGACATTTTTTTCCTAAAACTATACTGCTCAGTAGTATTTTTATCACTGATAAGCCAAGCAACTATTCTCTACTTATTTCAAAGATTTTCTCTGCCGCTTTTGGGAGAAGATTGAACTTGGTTACCTTTTCAACAACTGATTGCTCTGTAAATTATTTGCATGATCGAATATTTTGTCCGCCAATACCAAACACCATTCCTCATTGCCTTCGGTGACAAATCCGTCCGCAATAAAAAAAATCCGCCACCTTAAATAAAATCCCTAATCACCCCGGAGTAACATTTCCGCCGAAAAACCTTTCAACCCGTTCGTTTCCGTATCGACCGTATTGTTTGCCTTTTATAATTTCTGACGGGCCGATATTGTGTGACACAATGGAGCACGTATACCGAGCAGAGACCTATAAAGGCTGGCTGTAAAATGTCACCGCTTACCGAGAATAGAAAAGAAAAGCCATATATTATTTTCGGACAACGCTTTTCCGCGACGTCATGTCAGTCGCTATTTTGAATGGACGATAAAAAGTTCTGAGAGGGGGTTTCTTTAGGGGGTATCCGGATGGTTCACGGAGATTCACTGTAACATTTTTTTCTCATCTACACTGACAGTGTTGAGTTGGTATACATAGATCAGGTAGATATTCAGTTGAAGATGGCACAAGGTGTTCCTCATGGCACTGTTCTGAGCCCGCTGTTATTTCCAATTTGTGGGTCTACCAACAGTGTGACGATCCTGCTATATACAGGGCTATTCAAATTCGTTTCTGTACATGGGTATCTCTTGGTTGAATTGTGGCAAAGTTGCGCATTTAATTAAATAATGTGAAAAAATCGAATATAGCTCTTTTGGTTCTGGAGATATACAAGAAAAAACAAAAATCCCAAGTTTTTTTGCCTGTATCTCCTTTATTCGCAGACATATTGAAAATCTGTCCACATTTTGCTATGGCACTTGATGTGGACTATCAGAATATATCCATGGATCTTTTATACAGGGTGTCATCTGACTTAGGCCACCTCCATTTTTTAATTTTCGAATACGGACCTGTATTATTTGTTGTAGTTTTTGCATCGTCGACGTTCACTTATTACTGAGAAATTGAATTTGATTTTATATTTTGAGATGTTTCGGTAATATTTTATTATAATCGAGTGAATTATTCCCATTTAAATTACGGCCCTGGTAATTGGTTGACTGATTCAAATAAAAAAACAATAGCAACTTTCACATCTTTCTTTGTATCGTAGAGTTTCTTGAGTGTTTTTTTTTTTCTCTTTTCAGGTACCTATTCATATTTTTCCATATTTCCATTGCTTTGAGCGTTTTCTACAATGAACTTCGAATAGCAAAACTTTTTTTTGATTATCTGAAACATATCTACAATAAAAAGAAGCAGAAAAAGAATTAGATAGCAAATAATGGGCCAATAAAGTGGCCTGCAAGATCACCAGATCTTCCAATTTTAGGTACCTATTAATGAAAAAAAAAACTCTAGAAAAACTCTGCGGTACATGAGGAGACGTAAAAGTTGCTATTATTTAACTCAGTCAACAAATTCACAGGGCCGTAATTCAAAAGGGAATAAGTCACCCAATTATAACAGAATTTTGCCAAAACATCTCGAAATATAAAGTTGAATTTGATTTTTCAGTATGAAGTGAACGTGGACAATCCAAAAACTACAACAAAAAATACAGGTCCGTGTTTAAAAATTCAAAGATGGGGATGGCCTAAGTCAGATGCCACCCTGTATAAGAGATTCATGGATATATTCTGATAGTCCACAACAAGTACCAATAGCAAAATGTGGAGAAGCGATCGTTTCTCGGCCCTTAGCCAAGATCAAAGTGTAGCAAAATGTGGACAGATTTTCAATATGTCTGTGAATAAAGAATATAAAGGCAAAAAAATAATTTGGGATTTTTTTGGTTTTTCTTGTATATCTCCAGAAACAAAGGAGCTACATTTAATTTTTTAACATCATTAAATAGGTCTCTAATATTCGCAACTTTGCCAAAATTCAACCAACACTCTATCTCTCATCGTTCACGAGATACACGTGTACAGAAACGAATTTTTATAGCCCTGTATATGGTTGGATAGATGTTATTTTGAGCGGTCATTTTATAAGCTTAACCTAGCTTAAACTCCATAGAACAGGTCGCACAGATCTTAAATCGGTGGGAAGTGTCTCTTGATTAGGAAAGGCAGACATTTTTATTATTTTATTGTGTTTAATGAATATGGTTATATTGTATGTTTACATTGTTGCTCAAATCCAGGAGGACACAAATTCGTTGTTATATGAGGCATGATACAATTTACATGAGTATCAGTTATCAAAAATATATCAGCTTATGATTCTATTACTAAAAATTACAGTTTGAAAAACTTACACATTTCGCCGTGACACTCAAACACTTTCGGATTACAACACAACAGCTTTCTACTTTCTGCACTTTTTTAGAAATTCCCAATTGAATCTTCATTCAATTGGGAATTCAAATTGGAGCGAAGTCTCGCATTTACCTGAGTAACAATATATTCGGAGATATCTGGAAAAACAGAAATTTCGGAAAATGGTTTTTATTTTTTTTTTGGCTTAATTTTTCTTAGAATTCGTAAATAAATTGCACTTTGACATTGCCACTTTTTATCTGCTATATAATGAGGTTTTCAGATTTGCTATCCGACGTTTCATCTTCCGGCCATCATCATCAGCTTTATTTTTTCTTATGGGCGCTACATTGCATTCTTAGAGTTTTGAATAGAACCATACCATAAGTCATCGTTCATTTTCGAAAAACTGGAGATATTGAAAAAAATTATTTATTATCATAATAGGCTTTGATGTTTCTAAATTTGACTTTCAATTTGTTATACTCAAAGACATTTTGTTATTGTGAAAGTCATTGACTTTTTGGCGAGAAATGGCTAACACGAATGGAAAAAAAAGATATGATACAAATTTATTACAAATACGATAGAAACAGTGTTAGGACATCGAAAATGTTTTTAAACTTGTATCCCGAAAAACGACAACCACATCGAATTATGTTAAAGTTATTGGATCAAAATCTCACCGAGTTTGGTTCATTTGATAAGCCGAGGAAAAAATACGGAGCTTGTCACCAAAGAATAATATGTCGATGAAGTAGTGCCCGCAAAATTTTCGAGGTAATAATGAATCGCAGGAAGGAAGATCGAAACTTTGTGACAGGGACGCGACCTTGACCCCCGAAAGAGAATTACCGGCCTCGCAGATCCGCCCCATTTGCTTCCCTGACCGCATCATATAAATTTAATGAAAACCGTGCGAATGTTTCTGATACGCTTCCAAGAGAAAACGAAGAAGAGTTTCCCGCTGTGCGACTTTTGACCTAGATGTTTCGACAAAGCGCGTTGCTTTCAAGTGAACTTGTTTTGTTCCTTTAATTGATTTTCTTAGTTTTGGTACACAACTTGACGACGTTTACTTTTATTTTTGGCGACGGTGTTGGACAGTTCTGAGGTATGTCGGGGGGCGAGAGAAGTTTTGTGTCAGTATGATAGATGTAGCTTTTTGGTGTTTTTAAGCAAGTGCACAGGGAATAGAGAACGATGAATATTATAGCACAGTTATTATATGTTTTGTCTGCTTTCATTCGTGCCCAGTTATATGGCGATACGAAAATTCGGGGCTTCTTCTATGGTTTCCATTAGACACACATTTCACCAAGGAATTGTTGATACTGAATTGTAGTGAAATACCGAGCGACGCGAAATCGACTGCCTCGGATCCTCCTGCACACTCTCACAGACAACGGCGATGTTTTAGGCAGATCTTGAATTTTGTCGACGTAACGATGTTGATCGATCGTTTACTGAACCAGGGGACTCAAATTTATCCACTAAATTGCGGATAGTCTTTCAGTAGGACCATTACGGTGACCATAAAATGGGGAAACGCGAGGTACTCTGCTTGAACATCCATTTTGATGAAATGTTTTTATAATTTGCACGTGTTAATGAATGCTATATTCGTACATGATGATTTAGCAAGACAAACTGAATAAATGACAACTGATTTGACAGATGGCCGTTATCAATTGTCAAAAATCGGAAGTCCCTGTTGTGACAGCCCCATAAATAATTCTGAAATGATCCATGAGCTATTTGAGTTCAAGATCTTTTAATGTTTGAATTTAACCCAGATGTGTTAAAGTTTGAATTCAACCGCGATATAGATGTATATCAATGAATAAATATATAAGTTTTCAAAACTGAAGTTACTATTCAATCAGAAAAAGTTCTCACGTGGCCTGGGCATACGAACACAATAATTGAAAACTGATTCCGGAAGTTGCATCGCCAACAGCATATGCAGGAATTACTTCTGTGAAGAATCCTGTACTGACACCTGTCCGATATAATCCAACCCTCTTCGTGGAAAGTCGCCAGAAAAGAAGAAGGGCTAGAACCAGAGGCAAAAAGACATATACGAGCGAACTAATTAGACCTAAGACGCAGAGGCCACCACCACTGGCGGAGGACATTGTTGTGCTGAAGTAGCGGAGGGGCCATGAGCTAAGTCGAGTCCTGCACCCGTAACCGATATGGAGTAGTAGTGATAAAAGGAAGGAACGACGAGGCCAGACAGAAAATAAAGGAAGTGCTATAGGAAGAAAAAAGTGTGAATGTAACGGCAAACCAGAAACCGAATCCCCATATCATGCTCACAGGAGTGGAGAAAGGGTATGGGGATATGGAACTGGTAGACCTCCTGCTTGAGCAGAATCCAGCGTTGCTGGAGGGGCTTACGCAGGAGGATGCCAGTAGGATGCAAGTAAGAAAGAGGAAAGAATGTAGGGTGAATAGGTGGAAAGGAAAAATAATTGTAGAAGTGAATCCGACTCTGTTCCGGAGGTTGATGCAGATGGAAGTGATCATGATAGACCTATCCAGAATATTTGTAGAGGAGCATAACAGCGTGGCGGTGTGTTTCAAATGCTGCTTGTTTGGACATACCGCCAGAGCATGCAGGTATAAACCAGCGTGCAATAAGAGTGGAGGAATGCATGAAGGGAAAAAATGTAAGGGTGACAGAGGGCTCAGCTGTGTGAACTGCAGAAGAGTAGGAGTGCCAGCAGGTGAAAGGAGGCACTCGGCTTTGGATCCTAAGTGCCCAGGGTACAAGAGAAGAGTAGAGATTCAACAGAGGAGAACCAACTACGTTCAGGGTCATCCAAGTTGATGTTGGAAGCGGCAAGGATGCTACCACAGTGCTGCGGAAAACTGCTGAAGAACGGGGAGCCGCAGTAGTCTGCATACAAGAGCCCTGGGTAAAAGAACCACCATGGGAAGGATGGTCAAAACATGACGGAGGACAAGGAACGAAGGTTCGCACCTAGGTTCGGACCTCCGTTAAAAGTCTAGCTCTGGAGAATATAAGGAGTGCAAATGAGGTCGATATAATTGTAGGAAATGAAAGAGAAAGCGTAAGAATCATGGATGTGTATGATGAACCAGGAGGAAGAAGAAATGTGAGGATGGACGGGATAAGGAAAAACTTCGATGAATGGAAAGGAAGAAAGATTTTGGTTGGGGATCTGAATGCTAAGAATGTTGCGTGGGGTGAAAACACCACGGATGACAGGGGAGAGGACATACCAGAGTGGGTGACGGAAAAAGGGTACATGGTTGAGAACGACAGTGAGGATCTTGCCACTTTCTCTAGCAACAGGGGTGAGAGTTGGGTTGATCTGACCATAAGTGGGAACACGCAGGTGAATGAATGGAAGGTATGCATGGAAGAAACCCTGAGTGACCACAGGATGATACTGTTCTTCTTGATGGAGTTACCAAAGATGAGGAGAGCTAAGGTGACGAATAAAAGGGAACCAACTGGGCAGAGATGGAAAGCATGCTGGTCGATTAGTGCCCAGGAGGTTTAGATACGGTTGAGGAAATTGAAAGGGAAGCAAATTTGCTACAAGAAAAAATGAAAGGAGCATGTATGAAATTTATACCTAGGTATGAAAAGGTGGTTGAGGTGGAAAAGGAATGGTGGAATACAGAGCTTGATAATACGAGAAGACAAGTGAGAAGGAAAAGGAGAGAAGCACATGCCATAAGGGAAGAAGAGGGTAGAATGAGAAGGATGAATGGATACAGAATAATAAGGAATAGGTATAAAAGAATGATAGGGGATACCAGAATAACCTGGTTGAGGGAGAAGGTAGAACGGATCCAGGATGAAAATCCATGGGACCGGGCACCTCCCCGACGAGAGAGTCGGGTAGGTGCCTTGTGACGTCGTGAAAGGGGACGGAACTTACACCAAAGGGAAAGAAGAAACCAGCAGGTACCTGCTGAATGAGTACTTCCCTAAGGACGACCCCATAAACGACACGCCAGCCAGGCGACAGATAACAGAGGAAGAAATAGGTGATTGGGGAGAGGATCAGCCGGCCTTCACGATTGGGGAGCTGCACACAGTCGTGGGGCAGCTGCCTGACGGGAAAGCGACGGGAATAGATGGGGTGCCTAACGAAGTCATTCGTAAGGTAACGGAGTGGAAAGGAGAAAGCATGCTGAAAATATTCAACGCCTGTATGGAAAGAAGGTACCTCCCTGAAATATGGAAGAGAACAAAGGTCGTGTGGATACCGAAGAAGGACGGAAATCCCAGGCCCATCAAATTTCTGACTGGCATAGGACGGACGTTGGACAAGCTTCTAAACGGTGGGGTGCAAGTATGGTGTGAAAAAGAGTTAAAATTCTCCCCAAATCAGTATGGATTTAGGGCAAAAATGGATACCAGTATAGCCGTGGAGAGAATGGTGAGCAGGATACCATACGAAATAGATTTCACTAATGGACTGGTTCAAGTTTTTGGATAATGATAAGGAAAAGTTTGGGGTTTACAAAATGAGCTGTGAATATTGAATGCTGTGAATAATGAAAACATTCGTTTGGTTATTAGAAAAGTAGTCCTTATCATCTCCTGATGATGCTAACTTGGTTAGCAAAGCGCGCGTCAAGAGATATCATTTTCATTCTGGCGATGGAGACGTTTTTCCATTGTGTACACTTCCTTATTCCCGATTATGATTAATTCAAGTGACTAGTTAATTTTTAGCAACAAGTAAATAACAAGTATATGGTTTTGAACGTTTCCAAAAAACATCATTAACGGTTGGTTGATCAGCTTTTGAATATCTATGTCATTGTCCCATGTATCCTATTTTTTTGTTCAAGGGCCGTTGTTGAGGAATCCCTTCCTGGCATTTCGCCTGCTCACACATCTAGCTTGTTCAAAAGTACTTCCATCTCAGATGTTGTAAGCGGACTGGTGAGTCTATCGTACTCTCTCCAACGGAGTTGAGTGCCCGGTCCTCAACACTTCAGAAAGATTAAGGTCTTAATTTTTTGTATGAAATCAGCCTTTATTGCTTGAACTCCTCTTCATCTGTTGTGTTTAGTTTTTCTGACTCTTGTTGGAAATTGAAGACCCCGTATTTTTGAGAAGTTGTTGATAGTTATGTCAATTGTATCTTCTTGAGGTATTTGTTGTAATTTTGAATTGCCTTTTAAAATATTTGTATATTTGAAATGAGTGTACGTTATTTATCTTCTCCATCCTATTTTGAACGTCTTCTTCTACCGGGTAGGTAAAGATTACGTTATAGACTCTACTGTGTGTATCTCGAAGCGTTTACAGCCACTCGTAGGCGAACATTCAGAAACCTTTAAATATGAAATCCGTATGATTCCACACTCTGGTCCCAAACAGTGGTGACATACAGGATGGTGATTGAATAGGGATTGTTTTGGTTAAGGGCACTTTCTTTTGGAGATCCATGTTACTTCTACGCTCTATGATGGGACAGAACTTCTGTCGAGCGACTTTGCCAGTGTTAGATTTTGTGTAATATGAGACCTAACGTTAGTTTCCTGTAAATGGTGACTCTCCGGTATCTTGTTTCGTCAGGTAAGTAACATGGCCTGACTCTTGTACGGGTTGATACTGATCTTCCAGAGTTGGGCTCACTCTTCTAAAAGGTCGGCTTGCTATCACAAATTACCTGTAACTAGCTGTATACTGATAGTTTCGACCAGCAATGCTATGTCGTCCGCGTAGAGAGTCAACTTGTTGAAGTTGCTCTCTCGAATATGAATGGGACATTATGCCGCTGTCTTAGTTGTTGAGGCTTTGGTACCAAATTGGGTACCAATTGGTTGGGATGAGCCAAATACTCATCAGAAAGTTAATTACATTTTTATATTTTATAATTGAAGTGTGCATTTATCTGTGCATTGAGCTCCTGTATATTTGGTCTATCTCAATGGTCAGTGAATGTAAAGTCTACTATCTTGGTAGATTAAAATTGAAAAAAATTTCATAGCATATAATATTTTAAAAGAATATATTGATTGATTTTAATTTCCTTCTTATGAAAAGTAATGCACTTAAACACTTGCTTGAAGAATAAATTTCATAAAAAATGACAAAATTGTTTTTCAAAATCAGCTGAGTACACCACGAATGTTTTTCTTATTTTTTATTAACAGAAACATCAAGAAATTAACAGATTGATTAATTTTACAATGATGGTGGTATTTATATCAAAACATCCATTATTGATATTAATAATTTAAGATTTTCAGTAGTATATCGCCATAACTATTAGGATTTTTGAGTTTACTAGTATATTGAAGCCACATTAAAATATTTTCGAGTATATTTCAATCACATATTTTTTATAAATATTTCAGTACCCAACAATCACATTGGAGACATACTTTGGTCTTTTTTGAAGGTTCACATTATTTTGTCAAGGGTCAATATTCCTTTCCCAAAATAAAATGAATGTACTGTCATTTCAATTGCAGGTTTGTAATATGCATCAACAGGCACATTTTTTCTTCCTAAAGATGGTTTCAGTTATTTCACAGCTTTATTTTTCTCTCATTCTTGAATATATATTTATATCGATGATTTGAAAGCTCCCGATGCTTGCGAACACATTTTCACCACAGTATCAACGTTATAAGAATGATTTTAGAGAATAACAGCGTCACATACATTACGAGTAAGAATAATATCATTTTCGTCAATAGCACATATACTCATTTATTCAACTGGAGAGAAAACTGTAGTAGATATTTTAATCCACACACTTAGTATAATTCTCCAATAACATCAGCTTTCATTATTTGATATTCTTCAGGTAATTGAGTACCTAAATGAATATCTATGTAACAGCTACTTGAAAATTATTTAATACTCCGCTGCTCAAGGAAATATACTATAACGGCTAGATTGGCGACAGAGGACTCATCATATGGCAAGCAAGATATCCTGATTCAACACTGTTAGATTATTTATTGTGGAGTTACTTGAAAGATTGTGTACAGGACTCAATCTGATAATTTAGATGATTTGGAAAATAAAATTCGGATAACTTATTGCAGTCTAATCCGGAGATGATGAGAGCGGCTTGCACAAGAAACCTCATGCAACTGTTACAAACTTTTGTAACAGTTACTGGAGTACAATTTGAGCACTTGTAAGGTTTCGTTGGTAGTTTTCATAAATTTATTCTCCACGAAGTCCTCTTTTGTTTTGGTGTAATGTTGATAGTATTCTTGAATTACTACTGAGTGCCTTCGTACGTATTCTAGTCATCTGGATTTTTTTACTCGAAATAGACCAAAAAAGAATTCGAGATTCTTGAAATAGAAAGTTACGATTGAGGAGATTACCATAATGTTTTGATGAAGTTAAATGAAGAAGTTGAAGCCAATTCTTGAACCATTTTTTCATCAGTCGCCAAGTTCGAGATATTGGCTGCTTTTTCAAAATTTGGGACAAACTGCAATTATTCGCATATTCATGTACTCAGAATAGAACAGAAATTCAATTTATGAGTTCAAGAGTAGAGAGTTCTATTCAAGAAAAAATAATTGGGGTTGTTGCTATTACTGAAGTAATATTGTTATTCAAGCAGAATTATACCATTTCCACATTTTTTTCGGATCATCTGTTTTCCTCTTGAAATAACCGAGCACTGTAAAATATGGGAGATGATGTTCGTTTTGTTCACAAAGAAGTGGAATATTTTCAAAAATTCAAAAAATTTTGCAGAAATTGGTGTTCGTTTCAAACTCATTTCGAGTTGATATCTTTCAAAAGAGGGTGGAGAAGGTGATATTCCACAATCAGCCGTTGAGAAAAACGCAAATAAATTGCAGAAAAAGCCAATTAAGCTCTAGATGATATGTTAACAACTCAAAATTTTCCTTATCTTCTCAAAAAGTTTGAACTATGAGGTTTGAATGCTACATTTTCGCACGCATTGGTGTAGAATATTTTTTTGTAGTAAGAATAAATTATTTCAGTATTTCGTTGTTGTATGTATCAAAATGTCAAATTGAGTTTTGACGTGGGATTTCTACAGCATCTCCGCTTTGTCTTGAAATGGCAAATAATGAACCATTCTGTGGTATGTTTCTTCGACCTTGGACCTTGGAAATTTCGAAAACTCTTCATTTTCAGAACTCCAATCAAATCATTCGCACAAATTAATCATTTATAGTAGCCCCAAAAAAACTCAAGGGCATGTTACGACACGGTTATGATCATTCAATGAACACAAAAATGCTTCAACAAAAACAGGAAATGATAATAATCTATTATATTAACACCTATATATTCAGGAAACATTTCACTCGCACTCTAGAGAAACTGTCAAAATGGTCGTTCCTAATACTCTTGCGATCGTGATACTAGCGCAGGTGAGTATACTTTTTTCGGATCCAACTCTCAAACTATTTTAGTAGCACTACGATATTCCATTTTCATGTCATTTTAATTATACTGAGAATGGTCAGATTCTATAACTGTGATCAGAATATGTAACTGTGATTTATATTCTTGGAGGGTAATGATTCAAATTGAAACTTTTATTTCCACTATTCATAATGGCATGTTTTAGTAACCAGTCAAATATCTTCGATACGATAAAAACAATATGAACAAGACAAAAATTATAATTATGGTTGAAACTAAGGTCATATGAAACTAGCTTTTGATATACTCAAAATTCAAAAAAAATTACATTGGAACAGACATATTCAATATAAGTTTTATATTTATTCAAATATAAATATCTATTTTTGGAAGAAAGCATTATGTACTTAGTTGCTCTGAATTTGGAATTCATAATCAATCAATTTCAACATAAAATGCAATTTTGTGAAAAAACCAAAAGGTACATTTTATGTTATAGAAATTAATATTCTTGGAAAAAAAATTACAATATTTAAAAAAAATTCACACCATCATAAAATATTAGTATCGAAAATATAGAATATTCAATTATCAGGTGAATGCTTTTCAAGTATTAGTTTAAAAGATTCAGTGTGGAGGGTCAATAGCAGGTAGGTGTCAAGTTTTGAATTGCAAGTTATTCAGTTCATTTTGTCACGTTTTCAGTAGTGATTTTTCGAATAACATGTCTTTTTGAATTCCATTTTGATTTCAATAATGATTTTTTAGTAAATTAATAGAAATCAAGCAAATTGAATAGTGTCACCATCCATTTCTTTCAAAAACATAAAATGTTACAAAATGTAAGATTACGAGTATTCTCACGAGTGTGAGATCCATAAGTGAATTTTATGATCGATTCGTTGATATTCACATCAAACTCATGAACACAGCTACAAAAACCAGCTTGTGGTTGTGATTTTTCAAATAACATATTATATTTCTGAATTCAATAATGATGTTTTTGCAAATTGATAAAAATCAGGCGAATTAAATAGTGTCACCAGCCATTTCTTTCAAAAATAAGAAGAAAAATCAAACATAAACATGAAATGTAATATAATGTGGGTCTCTATCGCCTATTTTTCGTATTCCATTGCACAAATCGTGTGCGTAAGATTCGTCAGTGTATTTTATGACTGTGATTGGTTGATAGTCACATTAAAACTCACGAACGTAACTACAAAAACCAGCTTGTTTTCGAAATTCATAGTTTTATCCAAATGACAATGACAAGTAACACCATCTATTTGCCCATCCAAAAAATTGTGACGTTTCTTCAGGGAATATGAGGTAATCCCGTCCACTACTTTTTTCATTTTCTCTGCCAAATCTAGAAATTTTAAACTAAACTATCTTGAAATTTGAAAAAAATAATCTGTCACTGGTACCCTTACTCATTTTAAAACACCAAGTTCCAAAAAGTATTTCATAAACTGGTGTTACTTGATACGAATTCAGTTGATTTTACATCGGAGAAACAAAGAGAAAATATTCAGTGTCAGGAATGGTGAGCACAAGAAGAATATACACCAAGGAAAAACAATAATTAGAGAACAGCTGATCAAATCTGAAGCTACGCACATAACAATAAGTGTTTCGAAGCTGAAATCAATCATACTGCTGCACAACATGTGAATAATCGAAATTTATGAAAACCATTACAAGAAAACAACCCGATCACTAAGGCACAGAGAAGAGCTACAAATATTCTTGTGATATTCATCGCCAAGAAATGATTGGATATGTGCAATAGAAATGCCGTAAATGCCTGGTTTAGGAATTATCTTTCCTTTATACAGTACGGGCGTGAATAATCGTTACTTCTTAACTTTTGTGCAGGACAAGATATGAAGGTCAGACTGACGCTAAGGGGGTGCTACCAACTTTTTTCAAGTCTTCTGACACTTCGTTCAATATGTGAATCAACTCTCTATTCAGTTATTCCGGGGCAATTAGCGGGTTTATATTTGGTTTGAAAATCTGGAAACGGACAATAATATCATTATTTTGAAAGGAAATAATTCAAATATCACTTCAACTCATTCCTGTGAATATGCAAAATGTTTCAGATTGATTTCTGGCAATGATGAAGTCTATTTACAAATTAATTCCTTCTGTTATGAAGACAATTCGATATGTGAAAACATTATTGACTCTAGTACCACCAGTACAACTCCGAAAATTGAAATTCGGTCCCCAAATTTTCCGACAATAAGGTGAGGAAATTTGAAATGAAGCTCTTTATTTCTGATCCAAGTTAACTATACTATCAGAGAAATAGTAGCTCAAATTCAGTTACGCATTAGTTTTCAGGAATTTATAATGCAGATTACTGCAAAATGATGAATAACTAATTTTAATCTATTCAGGAAATGATGGATGAAGGATTATCGTGAGATACTTGTGAAGAAAAAAGTTTCTGCGAGGCTTGCTTTCCCTTCCGATGTTAACAGGACGCTAACAAATAGTTGCCAAATAATTTTAAATGAAAATAATTCATTTCAAAATAATTTGGAGCTTTATAATTAACCGAAAAAAGAGATTGTGTATAAAAATTAAAATGTAATTTATCTGGTGAAACAAGCTGCACGATCATGGAATCCATTGATTCGATAATTCTGTAAAAGAAATTGATTCCAAGAAAGCAGAGTCAAAAAAATGTGTGTATTTTCGGTGATATCAATAATGTTTTGAAATTCATCAATTAACTCTCCTGAAATGCTGTCCATGATAATATATATATATATAGAATTTCAGCAAATATTTTATTTAAAACGCGTTTCGTTACACAGTAGTTTCATCAATTTCTAGTACACTATTCTGAAATATTTTTTATATTACAGTGGCTGATAACAAAACTTATTATATAAATGATTAAATCTGATAAAACAGGTTGATTTTTCAAATAAACAACCAGGTACAATAGAATGTTACTTTTAGGAAACAGGTATAATATTAGCATTTTATGGCGAAACTTCATTAGACAAATGAATATTTCTGGCAAACAAGGTGGATTTAAAAAGCACAAATTGATACAATATCATTTCTAGAAAAACAGTCAATATGTGAATATGTTAAATAATGACATTCTAGGAGAACAAGTTCGAAAATGGGAGATGTTGATGCCCACTTCTTACACGCACTGGATGTATTTTCCCTTTTTTGAGATATTCGTCTTCCCTGAAACAGAAAACTTCAGAACGAATATTGCCTCACTTTGATCTTTGTCAATTCCGTCAAAGTATCAGAGAAAGTAGAAATCCTGTGCTCTCAAGTACTCGTAGACCTGATAAACTAAGAATGGCTGCCTTTTCACTTTTTTGTTTCATTTCAGATCCTACTAATAGCGGCTGAACCTCCAGTTGGGAAATACCCACCAGAAGTCAAAGAATGTCTTGAGAGTAACAATATTGAATTTGAAGATTTAAATGTTTTAAAAAAAGGAGACAAGTTGAATGAAGATCAACTCTGTTTTCTGAAATGTTTGATGGAAAAAACGGAAAAATTGAAATCTGACGGTTCAGTGGACTTTGACAATTTGGATAAATGTAAAATGTTTTCAAAATTGCCTGAAGATGCTAGGAAAAATGCCAAGGATTGTTTGAAGGGAATTCCAAAAGTGGTGGAATGTAGTGATATGGAAAAATTCGTCATGTGTTTCGAAAAACTTGAATTGTAAATAACAAAAATATTCCAAATTTTAGTTTCCTGAATAAAAAAGCAAATGATTGATACTATTGTTCCAGATTTTTTTCAACAGATTATTTCAAAAATCTTATTACCATTATATCCTACTCGGAGGATCAAATATTTCATGACTTCTGACTCAGAATTTCCAATTCCCATAATTCTCAATCTAAATTTTTGCCACTATTAGCTTATGATTCTATTTATTTTTATTGACATATTCGTAAGTTGTTCCCTATAAGTATCGTGTTCCTTAATCTAGATATTGAATCTTCATATCTGAAACTAAGTGAAGATAATAAAAAAACACACTAATAAAGCACATTACACTGAAGTACACAATTCTTTCTAAAAAATGTTACTCAGCGGAAATATGATTACAAAAAAAGGCTTTATCAATTATTCAGTCATGAACATGCTTTCTATCAAAATCAAACAGTGAAAAATTCAATAAAGTTATGATATTCGAAAAATTATTTTATACTTTTCATTTTTGGAAATTGGCCTCCTCTCAACTATATTGTCATTAAGATAAATGCCATGAACAGTTTGTTGTGAACTTTCAACAGAATTAAAGGCATTCGAATGTGACATTTTATCGTCACCAAGCATATTCACTGACTCAGAAACAATATCAGTATCAGAAAAAACTACTTCATTATGCTGACCACCAAATTTTTCCGAACGTGTTGTTGTCCCTACGTCTACAAAAAAATATCAAACTGCTGTGAGTATCTACAGGTTAATTACATATTAGATGTGGCAGCAAAAGAAGCCACCTCCTTAGAATTGATAACTGATATCACCTCCCCGCAAGATATAATCTCAGACGTCAGATATGAAATACGACTAAATTGGGGAAGACTCCGGAAAGAATTCTAATCTAAATCCAAAAATCATTATAC